>CAIGQQ010004613.1:2258264-2301488 GCA_903798035.1 Danio albolineatus | reverse complement strand
CCCACTTACCTGTGTGAAGCACACCCAGAATTGTGCAATGTTTTCTGATAACTAGGAAGTGCGATAAAAATCGATAAGTGATTTAGTTTCCCTGCAATTAACTAGAGAAATTCAAAACACTTCCCTGTGACGAGTTTTACGGCAATCCGTGTTTTTGGTGTATTACAGCAGGGGAAAGCCACACATTTCCTGAGTGAGGTACATGTCAGATGCTCGGGGGAGTGAAATCTGTGAGAAAAAGTAAGTATACAGCCTGTCTGTAGCTCTATTTTAGATCTTGTCTAAACACAAGACCAAAATAAAGAACCTAGGTAGCAAAGAATTCTGGCTCAGATTGGTCATAAAGCTGGCACATCAGGCCATCATCCGACTCTGGCATATAGCATGTGGGCCAAACATGGCAGAGGTGGCACCGTCTTTAAGGCGGCAGACACGACATGGGCCAGATGTTAAATTTAGTGTTTGGCCCAGATGTAAAAAATTGATATGTGGGCCATGTACGTTTGGCCTATCTTGACCACATTTAAAGTATTTATTGAGTAAAGAAATATTTTGATTCCATCTTCCTGTTTGCATCTTCTAATAGTTCAATTTTAATCCAGGAATCCTTCAAGAATATTAATCTGTTGTTTCCTGTAAGTTGCAAAATAACTGAATTTAACCTACAGTACATATATTTAATTAACCAAATTATTATTTTACAAACTATATTGTTACAAAAATTACTAACCATTAACATTATTAACATGATTAAAGCGCAATGCCGAGTTATGGGTAGGCCCACACAGAATCTGCGTGCGCAGAATTCTGCAGATTTTGCGCAGATTTTTAGCCCATCATTGATTCTGTTTATTTACTTAGGTAAATGTATGTAAATGTATATTTCATCAGTTTTTAAATTAATTTCAGTAATATTACTGACTAATATGAAAATATTCATATAATTTATTTACAATAAAGTTTGTAAAGGACTTTTACGAGAGATTTTATATTAGAGACTTGCTTTGTTTACGAAATAAAGTGGCTATTAATTATTACTGTGCTATTTTATAGTGTATCAAACTGTGTATGTTAATATTCTTTTTTTCTCATCAATTTATTTATTTTCCTTTGGCTAAGGCCCTTAATTCATCAAAGGGTCGCCACAGGAGAATGAACCAACAACTATCCATCGTATGTTTTACATAGCGGATGCCCTTCCAGCTGCAACCCAGTACTGGGAAACACCCATACACTCTCGCAATCACACACATACACTACAGCCAATTTACTTTATTTCAATTCATCTCTACCACATGTCTTTGGACTGTGGGGGAATCCGGAGCACCCGGAGAAAACTCACATGAACACGGAGAGAACATGCAAACTTTACACAGAAATGCCAACTCACCCAGTTGGGACTCAAACCAGCAACCTTCTTGCTGTGAGGCGACAGTGCTAACCACTGAACCACCTTTATTTTATCTGTTCATTTTCATTAATTAATTAATTTTCTTGTCGGCTTAATCCCTTTATTAATCCGGGGTCGCCACAGCGGAATGAACTGCCAACTTACCAAGCATTTGTTTTACGCAGCGGATGCCCTTCCAGCCACAACCCATCACTGGGAAACATCCACACATTCTCATTCACACACATACACTACGGACAATTTAGCTTACCCAATTCACCTGTACCACATGTCCTTGGACTTGACAGGAAAACCGGAGCACCCAGAGGAAACCCACACGAACACGGGGAGAACACGCAAACTCCACACAGAAATGCCAACTGACCCAGCCGAGGCTCGAACCAGCGACCTTCTTGCTGTGAGGTGACAGCATTACCTACTGCGCCACCGTGTAACCCCTGTTCATTTTATTGCTATGATAATTATTAATGCAACTGCTAATTATTTCAAATTATAACAACAAGAACCCTCCCTAGATGAACCTTAAAACGATTTATTAATGGCCTACTGCAGTATCTGTATAGTATGATTAGCATGCTAATGCCTGTACGTTTGAAATCCAAATATAAATCTGTTAATATTTGTCAGGTAAATTGAAGCAGAGGAAAATGTGCTCTTCTCCCTTTATTTATTTCTTATCAATCCATGCTGCTGATAATTGCTCTGAATGTATTGGGCCTGATAGCGCGAAGTCGAGGGAGTTTTAGCCTGATATCATTGGTTAGCAGCATCAGCAGTACGCAATTGGCTCTCTCTCTCTTTTTGGCAACTGGAGCCTCGGCGCCTAAATTGTTGATAATCTTTCCCCTTTAGACTCCCGTGTCTCACGTTATCAGCTGTAATTTGCATGTGATGATGTGTTTCAAGCGCACAGAGACACAGAACTGATAGCTTGACTTTACAGGAGCGCTAACTAAGGATAAAACCGTTAGAGTCTGTGTGGGGAATATAAATAGACCTTGTTAGCGAGCTGAGCTACAGCAACACGCTGCTAAGCTAATAGCATGTGCTACAATGACAACTGGCTTTTCCACACAGTTTGTTGCAAAAACAAAAGCCCTTTAATGTTTCCATACAAGAAAACTTGTATTTTTATGGAAGTGAAGGTTTATAAGTCAGCAAACTGTGATTTAGTTGCAATCTCTGCTAAATTCGATGGGTTATTATTATTATTATAACTAGTTTTTTTTGGTGTGGATGTTCATGGTTTGACGACATGCTATATCAGAAGTTCTCATCTGGTTTTGCTTCATTGCTAAGTTTCAGCATGGACTATTGTTTAGGTTCTCTATAATCTTACCCTGTACAAAAATCATGGTAACAATTGTGACAGATATTTTAAAAAGAGGGCGCCACGGTGGCCGAGTGGTTAGCACGTTCGCCTCACAGCAAGAAGGTCGCTGGTTCGATCCCCGGCTGGGCCAGTTGGCATTTCTGTGTGGAGTTTGCATGTTCTCCCCGTGGTTGCGTGGGTTTCCTCCGGGTGCTCCGGTTTCCCCCACAGTCCAAAGACATGCGGTACAGGTGAATTGGGTAAGCTAAATTGTCCGTAGTGTATGTGTGTGAATGAGAATGTATGGATGTGTTTCCCAGAGATGGGTTGTGGCTGGAAGGGCATCCGCTGCGTAAAACAAATGCTGGATAAGTTGGCGGTTCATTCCGCTGTGGCGACCCCGGATTAATAAAGGGACTAAGCCGAAAAGAAAATGAATGAATGAATGAATTTTAAAAAGAGGTCAGAGAAAACCATATGAATCACGATACCAAGTCATAAAAGATGTTTATTTAATTTTTAAAAAAATTGATTTTGATAATAAACACTAAATAATTATATTAGCTTTTGATTAATTGTTTGTTTGAAACAATAATTGCAACACAGGCCCATTCTGAAAACGTACCCCTATATACATTTGATCACAAATTATGTAGCCAGAAGTATGTATGACTGCATTTCATCTTTAAAATGAACGCTACGGGTATGACGCTGTTCATTTTCATGCTTACTAGCTGACCACTTACCTCCATGTAGATGGCTTTCCTGCTGTCACCAGTATATCCAGTGGCTTGCAGCATATGTCGGCAGGCTTGAGACACAGAGAGGAGTTGACCATGACGACAGGGTTCGAGTCTGGTGAAGAACAGTTCCAGAAAGCAGGTAAGACAAAAACAGAATACAAACAATGAAATAAACAAGTAAATAACAGGGTGAGAATGTGGTAAAATCTGATAACGTGGTAAAAATCAGGGTTTTTTTGTTTTTCTGGATTAGTTTTCAAAACACTGTCGGTTGGGTTTTGGGAAGGGGGTGGGTGCTGGTCAGTCAGAGCTTTTTAAAACACTATCGCATGGGTTTAAAGATGGGTTTGGGTGGGGGAATCGGTCAGTTGGTCAGTCATCAGTTGGTCGGTCAGTCAGTCGACAACGGTCTTTGGTGGATTTACACGAGAACAGCAGGTGCAAATGACACTCACGAGAGAATTTGTGATCTGAAAAGGCATATACAGCAGCCTCTGGTGGATTCGCGAAAACAAAAACTGCAAAAAATAAATAAATAAAATGTAGCTTGAGCCTGCAGATTGAGCCTGGGTTGGATATTTGGGTGAAAAATGACTTTGAAAATCTGAAATCTGTGTTTTAAAAAAATCTAAATATTGACAAAATTACCTTAAAAATGGTCAAATTAGGTACTTAGTGTCACATCCCTGGCTTGTTCCTGCTGCACAGATCACCATTCTCCCTCCCCAATCATTGCTCTGCTTCCCCAGCCACCTCTCATCACACACGAGCACTCTCACCTGCACCAGCAATCACCAGTCACAATATAGACTCCCCGATTCCAGTCAGTTCTTGGCTGGAATCAAAGTCAGATGCTTCTCCTCTTCAGTTCTCCTCATCTCTCCTGTGCTCTTTCGTGGATGCAATCAAATCTACTTCAGGGAAGTGACTTGTATTGGTGTTTTGTCTGAGATTTGAAACTTACCACTCTAAACTGTGTCAGATCGCTCTTCTACTGCTACACCACTTGCCTGCTCCATCTAAGCAATTGTGGCATTGCACAATAAATACTCTTAAAGAGTTATCCCTCTTTGTCTTCCTTGTGTGACAGTGGCACTTAGAAATATGCATTACTGTTTAATTACATTTTTAAATATTCACGTAGGGAATTTTACAAAATCATTCTTCATTGATGATGATGTTTGGTCCTTGTTTCATTGACTGTAAATATTAAATATGAATATTTAGTTTTTCTGTTCATGCTATAGGCAACAAAAATCTAAAGTCTTGGTTGTGTTAATAAGATGCAAAGCAATGTGTGCTCATGCTTCACTTGTAGAAAATCACATTATTATTTTTTTATTATATGTTTTTATTTTAATTAAGTTTTATTTTATTTTTATTGGACCACCCCTTTAAAAAATGTATTTATTGTTTTTTTCTTTTCTTTTTTTTTTTTATTTTTAAGACATGAGCTATAGGTGGATTGGATGAAGCAACCTGACCATAGTGGATGACTGTGTGTGAATGCGAGAGTGTATGGGTGTTTCCCAGTACTGGGTTGCAGCTGGGCATACGCTGTCACGATCGACAGCGATCTCTCTTTCTCTCTCTCTCCGCTGTCGGAGATCGCTGGTTCACACACTACTTCTGGGAACTACAGATCGACTACATTCCTTGGCATGCAACACACACACACACTCCTGCGTCATATCATAACTGATTACATACACACCAGCGGAGGACCATCACGACTGATCACACACACTTCATAAGCAGCACACACACGCTCATTCCCCACTGCGACATTATCTATCCTTACCTTATGTTTACGTTCCTGTACCTTGTTGCCTTCTGTTTCTGTTGGTGATCATCAACGAGGTTTCCCTGTTATAGTTTGCTTCCGGGTTTTGACCACAGCTTTTGTATTTTGGATTTCCTAGCCTGCAGCCTGCCATACGACCTCACGCCTGTTTGACGACGATTTTTGGATTTGTCCTTTTTGCCATACTGTCATTATTAATAAAAACTGCGATTGGATCCTCGCCTCCTGTTGACTTTAATCTCCGGCACCCAGAACGTCACATACGTTCTATAAAACAAATGCTGAAATAGTTGGCGGTTCATTCTGCTGTGGCAACTCAACCCCTGATAAATACTATCTAAACCAAAGGAAGCTGAATTAATTAATTAATTAAAAAAAAAAACATATAACCCCCCACTCCTGTATACATATACCAAAGCTTTAATTTGCCTTGTTTGGTAAAGCTGGCCCTTGGTGTCATGCAATCTTGTAAAACAATTCAAAGACATCCCAAAAAAATCATAAAACTACCAACCTGCTTTGATTAATTGCACCTCACCGGAGAGATCCAAATCTTGAAAATTTAATAATACCGTTTTTTTCTTCAGCCTTTTAGATTAGCGAAACCGCAATGAGCGGGAAAGCTTTTTGGTCGGGGTGAGACTCTTTCGTGTTAGGGTCTTCTTATCAAGCGGCAGGCGGTTTATAGTTCTTTCACTAAGATTGCTGTGTTTGGCTCAGCGGGGCTTAACCTTAAATCATCTGTGAAGTAAGCTGGATTTCAGCCATGCATTCCTGAAACAGCCCACCAATACCTCAGCATTATCCAAACATTTTTTGGGGATTTCTCACCATGGTACAGTTCAAGTCAGAATTATTAGCCCCCCCTGTATATATTTTCCCCCAATTTCTGTTTAACGGATTTGTTCAACACATTTCTAAACATAATAGTTTTAATAACTGATTTCTATTATCTTTACCATGATGACAGCACATCATATTTCACTAGACATCTTTCAAGATATTAGTATTCAGTAGGTTTGGGCGGTAATACGATAATATGGTATCTTAAAATAGCAACGGTATCAATATCATTATACCATATATTAATTAATTAATTAATTAATTCATTTATATAATAAATAATAATTTAAATTATAAAAGTTGTTAACGTTGTGCGTGTTATTTTGTTATGGTTTCAGTATTAGTGTTTGGCATTCATGGCGCCACGGTGGCGTAGTGGGTAGCACGTTCGCCTCACAGCAAGAAAGTGGCTGGTTCAAGCCCCAGCTGGGTCAGTTGGCATTTCTGTGTGGAGTTTGTGGTTGCGTGGGTTTCCTCCGGGTGCTCCGGTTTCCCCCACAAGACATGTGGTGTAGGTGAATTGGGTAGGCTAAAATGTTTGGCATTCAGTTTCTGAACGGTGTAGGCACAAGCCAACAGTTTGGTGACGCTGTCTGAGCCTTACGTCATTATTTATTTATTCTTCACGGTATTACCGTATACCAGGGTAAAATAGGGAGGAGGTTTGATGGTATCAAAATTTGGTAACCACCCAAGCCTAATATTCGGCTTAAAGTGCAAATTAAAGGCTTAACTAGGTTAATAGGTTGTTTTCAATCACGTGGTTCTGGTGACACTCGAAATTCAGATGGAGGGCAGAAAGTAAAAAACTGAATGGGAGACATAGAGGAAAGTCAGTATTTTATGATTTATACCATATTTCAAAGGAGATATGAATAGAAAATAACCACATATATTGGTCATTATCCTTATATTATGACGAGAGCTGAGTTTTCTACTGAACTCAAATATAGTTGCCTGTAATCGAGGTGGTAATTACTATATAAGCTATAATGTTACATGAAAAATACTATAGTAAATATTATAGTGTTTGGAAGCATACTAATTACCTGAATTAAGCTGTCATAGTATTTATATTGCTGCTGTGGTACAACACAACTATAGTAATAAGCAAATTGTTTAATAGGCTTCAGTTTTCTGCACTAACGTTATAATTATACTCCATTGGGCTTAAATGCGGAAAAATGAGTCGAAAAACGCTGACGATAAACGCAAATGAAAATCGTCCCAGTGTATACGAGTCTTAAGGTCTATAGTCCAAGTACTCTTTTGTGATAGAAAACAGCTGCGCGCATCAGTGGAAGTGGCAACTGGTGTGTGTATTGCAGCATGTAGGGATTTGTAGTTAGTCTCTGAATTGTGGTTCACCAGCAATCTTCCAAGCATAGATCACTGGCGAATGTGATAGTGGGGTCTTAAAAAGTGTCAAAATGTCTTAAATTTCAATAACAAAATAAAAAGTCTTAAATTCCCTGAAATATCGACTTAATAAGATTGTAAAAGTGCTATACAAATAAACATGAATTGAATTATATTAAATTGAATAAAAGGGTCTAAAAAAAAGTCTCAAATTTAACTTGGAGAAACCTGCAGAAACCCTGTAAATTGATGGTTTGTTCTGTAGACAATCGGAAAAAAAATATTGCTTAAGGTGGCGATTAATATTGACCTTAAAATGTTTTTGAAAAAATAAAAACTGCTTTTATTCTAGCCGAAATAAAACAAATTAGACTTTCTCCAGTAGAAAAAAATATTACAGGTAATACTGTGATGTTTAAAAATTAAAAATCATTTGGAAAATAGTTGAAAAAATGCACAGCAGGGCTAATAATTTTGACTTTTTACTTCACACTATGCTCGTGTACAGTTATTTAGGTTTTATTGCTTTGACTCGAGCAACTGGAGTTTTCTGTTGCCTTACAAATCTCATAACTTGTGTAAAAAACCACTTGCGAGGTTTTGAATGAATCGACACGGAGCCCCATTAAAGTTTTTCCAGACATTGTGTTTGTTTTATTTTCTCTTTTTTTTTACCAATTGCCCACTCGCTGAAGCTAAAATCAATGGCCTTGTAGGGAATGCTAACGCTGCTATACAAAGTTCAATGGACTCAAAGAGAGCTGGGAGAAATTTCCAACATATTGAAGCTTGTCTCTTCACAGAGGAGTTATATTTTCCTCCAAAAGCAAAAGCATTGCTTGAAACAAAAGGCCCGCTCTCTAGGATTATACTGGAAACAGCGGATTCAGATTCTGGGGAAACAGATATTAGTGTTGAGGTCAATATGGCTGTGAGCAGGTTTGAAAAACAGCATTTAAGTCAAGCGAAAGAGTTTGTAGAGCATGAACAATTTGGGTAAAGTATGTTAAGGTTTTGCAGCTGGAAGGGCATCCGCTGCGTAAAACAAATGCTGGATAAGTTGGTGGTTCATTCCGCTGTGGCGACCCCGGATTAATAAAGGGACTAAGCCGAAAAGAAAATGAATGAATGTTAAGGTATTTAATAATCATTTAGTTAATAATAATAAATAAATTACATGAATGTGTACCATGATTCACAGAACAACAATAGCTTAAATATATTCTAATTTTACTGTGTAATCATTTAACTGAAGATTAAGTACATTTTTTCTGAGGATATAATGTATGAATTATTATAAATGTTCAGAATTTTCCATTTTTTTTTAATGAAGTAAAATGGAAAAGAAAAACTTTGTGGTAATTTTTGTATTTTTTTTTTAGTGGACACCCAAAATATCAATATTAATGTGTAACAATACTCATCTTGTCAGGGATAATCTGATGTAGAGTCATTTATATTTACATAGATTTACATATTTACAAAGGGGGCCTCATGGTGGCGTAGTGAGTAGCACGTTCGCCTCACAGCAAGAAGTTCGCTGGTTCGAGCCCCGGCTAGATCAGTTGGCATTTCTGTGTAGAGTTTGCATGTTCTCCCAGTGGTTGCGTGGGTTTCCTCCGGGGTGCTCCGGTTTCCCCCACAAGTCCAAAGACATGTGGTACAGGTGAATTGGTTAAGCTAAATTGTCCATAGTGTATGAGTGTAATGAGTGTGTATGGATGTTTCCCAGAGATGGGTTGCAGCTGGAAGGGCATCCGCTGCGTAAAACATATGCTAGATAAGTTCATTCTGCTGTGGCGACCCCAGATTAATTAAGGGACCAAGCCGACAAGAAAATGAATGAATGAATGAATATTTACAAACTCCACACAGAAATGCCAACTGACCCAGCCGAAGCTCGAACCAGTGACCTTCTTGCAGTGAGGCGACAGTGCTAACCACTTTGTCACAGTGATACCCCTATGTTAAAATTAATAATAATAACAATTAATATTTATTTATTTATTTATTTATGTTATTTAAGTTATGTTTTCAAATGTACATTTTATGAAAACACAACAAAAAATGTTCTATGGCAGTGGTTCTCAAGCTTTTTTCACCAAGTACCACTTCAGAAAAAAATGGTCTCTCCAAGTACCACCATAATAACCGTTATTGAAGTACAGTAGCGTAGTAGGCCTAATTAAGCAGCTACAGCACTGCACAGTTCAAAAACAAGGCAGATTATTCTTCAAATTAAGATTTATTATTGTCAGCCACTTAAATAAAAGATTTAGCCTATTAAAATAAATTTACTGATCACATTGGTGTTATCGTATGCGTCAAAGGGTTAAAAGTACACGTACCACAGTTTGAAAACCACTGTTCTATGATTTAAAGATTGGGATCTTTTAATATATTTTTTGAATTTGCAAATAAATATATATTTATTAAAGAAATAATAATTTATAAATAAATGAAAAAACTTTTTTTAAATTAAAAATACATAATGTATGTTATTCATTCATTCATTCATTCATTTTCTTTTCGGCTTAGTCCCTTTATTAATCCGGGGTCGCCACAGCGGAATGAACCGCCAACTTATCCAGCATTTGTTTTACGCAGCGGATGCCCTTCCAGCCACAACCCATCTCTGGGAAACACATCCATACATTCTCATTCACACACATACACTATGGACAATTTTAGCTTACCCAATTCACCTGTACCGCATGTCTTTGGACTGTGGGGGAAACCGGAGCACCCGGAGGAAACCTACGCAACCACGGGGAGAACATGCAAACTCCACACAGAAATGCCAACTGGCCCAGCCGGGGATCGAACCAGCGACCTTCTTGCTGTGAGGCGAATGTGCTACCCACTAGGCCACCGTGGCGCCCAATGTATGTTATATTGAATGATAATAGAACTTTATTGTCCTCATATTTTTACATTTTCTTTTCTGAAATGTTAAAATGAATAATAATAAAAAATAACAATAATAGTTATTATAATATTAAAAACAACAACAATAGTATTATTATTCTTATTATTATTGTTTTTTCAATTGTTGTTGTTATTGTTAATATTATTATTATTATTGTTGTTGTTGTTATTGTTGGTAATAATAATTTATCTTTATTTTTCGTATTCCCAGATTTATCAGGAGTCGCCACAGCGGAATGATCCCCCATATTTACAGTATTTATGTTTTATGGTTAAAAGATTAGGATCTTTTATTATATTTAATACATTTGCTAAAAATAATTTGCATATAAACAAAATATATAAATATTATCCTTATAAACATTTTCCTTCAGCTTAGTGCCTATATTCATTTAGGGGTCACCACAGTAGAATGAACCGCCAACATATCCAGCATATGCTTTACACAGCGTATGCTCTTTCAGCTGCAACCCAGCACTGGGAAACACCCATACACACTCACATCTGCACTCATACACTATGGCTAATTTAGTTCATTCAATTCACCTTTGGACTGTGGGGGAAACCAGAGCACCCGGAATGGGGGTAAACATGGGGAAATATGCAAACTCCACATAGAAATGTCAACTGACCAGCAACCTTCTTGCTGTAAGGCGACAGTGCTAACCACTGAGCCACCGTGCCACCCTAATTATATTTTATAAACGAAATAATATATTAAATAATAATATATATATAAAAACAATTATAATAAATATAAATGATACACAAATGTTTGCTTCAAACCCAGCAGTAAATAAATCAACATCTAAACATTTTGTTGTTAAGATGAACACTCACAAACTCAAACCAACAGTCCAAACACACCAAAAAAGCGGTCTTGAACATGTTAAAAGTGGTCCTACTTAAAAGGAACAAACAATTGATTGACACTTTCTGCAGTATTCGTAGCATCCGACATGAACAGGCTGTAAATAATGATATGGTTATTACACCGATAAACAGAGAACAAACTCAACACAGTGAGTCACAGACAGGAAACAGCGAAAGCAAGGGTCATTAAACAAAGATGATGCGTAAGGCAATAATATATTCCCCTGACTAGAAAAGAGGAGAATGTTTCGGCTACGCTTCTCCTTTTTTTCCACAAGAAAGTTGAACGACTCCAGCCTGTAATAAGGCAGCAAAACGAGAGCAGATCACACGGTGAGATATACATCATCTCCACAACCTTGTCACCGAACACCCCCAAGGGTCAGTGCATCTGGCGCTACACACTGAAGCCTCGATAATGAGAGCGTGTCATCACTACTGAGGGCTCGAATTTACTTAATGGTGGAAGTTCAAAGACTTATTTTACAGCAGAGATGACAATGAGACCCGTGAGATGACCTTAACAGCCCCCCTTTTTCCACGTGGGAGCAAAAACTAGACTATGCTTCACAAAAACATCCCCAGACTCATTCTGAAAATGTACCCCTATATATATTCCTGGAGAACATCAAATAAGTCCCAGGAGGAGTGTTTTTTTTTTTTTTTTTTGCAGTTTTTGTTTTTAGGATTCCCCCAGAGGCCGCTGTGTTTGCTTTTTTCGATGTCAATCAAAAAGGAGAAACGGCACACTGCCACTTTTGCTCTCAAAATATTTTTTAATAATATGCAACTGAATGCGCAAGAAATAAAGATCAAGCTCTACACATCACACCTGCAATCAATCACCGTGATCAGCCAGCAGACAAGCAATCAGACACATATCAACACCATAATATATATCCAATAATATGGAACACATCCATTTACAGAAAATTCAATACATACCATTACACACATTTTTTAAAAACATTTAAAAAATCCACATCCCAATTCTTACTTCCTCGAGGACCGAGCTTTCAGTGTAAGAATATAATACAAAACACCTGCAAGTAATAATCACATAAGTCAACGACAAGGCTAGTAGATCAGAAAAAAATATATATATATATTTGTATACACATCAAATTGCATATGTATATGACAGCATAAGATACATACACACACACACACATCAATATATACACTTACAGAAAATATTTCAAATCAAAATCCAAATTTAAACCTTTCGGAGATAAAGTGTTCAATGTGTAAATGTAGAATGCTTCCCTCTGTAATAGAAGTCTGTCAATATCCCCACCCCTTCTAGGAACCTTCACTTGTTCAATACCAATGTATCTTAATGTCAACAGGTTGTGTTTTAATGCATTAAAATTAACCGAGATCGGATTTCGTTGATCATTTAATCGTATATTACTTCTATGTTCAGCAATTTGTGTTTTTAAGCACCGTTTTGTTTTACCGATATATGCTAAACCACAAGGACATTTAATCATATAGATCACGTTTTTTGTATTGCATGAAATCACACCTTTAATTGTTTACCTGAATGGGGATGACTAAAAAACTGACATTTGGTTGTAAAATTGCATTGTGCGCATTGACCACATCTATAATTACCTTCAGGGACTGAAAAAGGATTATCAGACCGTTCAGAACCTCGATCTGCTCTCACTAACATTTGTCACAGTGTGCCGTTTCTCCTTTTTGATTGACATTGAGCATACTTTTTGAACGAGCACCTGCCTTCAAGAGATTTTTTTTATACCCAACCTATAGTGTTTTCAAAAGCACTGAATGACCCGCCCACTCACTTCACTAAACCCAACCGACAGTGTTTTCAAAAGCACTAATTGACCCGCCCACCCACTTCCTTAAACCCAACCGACGGTGTTTTCAAAAGCACCAATTGACCCACCCACCCACTTCCCTAAACCCAATCTACAGTGTTTTAACAAGCACCGATTGACCCACCCACTCACTTCCCTAAGCCCAAGCGACAGTGTTTTCAAAAGCACTGACTGACCCACCCACCCACTTCCCTAAGCCCAACCGACAGTGTTTTCAAAAGCACCGACTGACCCACCCACCAACTTCCATAAACCCAACCGGCAGTGTTTTCAAAAGCACTGACTGACCAACCCACCCACTTTCCTAAACCCAATCTACAGTGCTTTAAAAAGCACCAATTGACCAATCCACCCACTTCCCTAAACCCAACCGACAGTGTTTTCAAAATCACCGATTGACCCACCCACCCACTTTTCCAACCCAACCGATAGTGTTTTCAAAAGCACCGACTGACCCACCCACTCACTTTCCTCCCCGTACCATTCGTTTTAAAGATTAAATGCAGCCATACATACCTCTGGCTACGTAATTCACAATATCTATAATTCTACATAGGGGGACGTTTTCAGAATGAGTATATGTTGTAAAAAAAAAAAACGACTGTTCCAGAAATTATCAAACATGTTCCAACAATATGCACATTCAAATCAAGGCCTAAAACACATCAAATGTCAAAAAATAAAATATATAAAAGTCAATATGTTAAACTGCATAGTTGAATTTTCAGCATCAAAAGTCCACAGAGCAGAGATCCCCCCCAAAAAATTGACACACAACCGTTAAAAAAACCCACTGCTAAACCAAGCTAAATCTGCAGTTAAGTTAAGCTTTGAAAACCAAAGAAATCTGATCTGGCATCGTATTATATTCTTAAAACAATGTGATTTTTTTTTAAATAACCTGAAATGAGATTCTAACTCTTGACTAGATTCAGAGTTTTTGCAGTGTACATGGGTTTACTGTAGAGTCTGTGTTTCTTTATCATTCAGATTCACAAGGGCATCTGTCCTACTGACATTGAAAGTCGTCCCTGCACGCATCGGCAGCTCGGCACCTTCTTCTGTTAACACGCTCACGTCTGTCGAATGAGCCGTTTGAAATGTTCTAAACAGAACACTTGAGTATTTAACCCTCGGGATTTGGAATCGACGTCATTAGAGGAGTTTTCAGTGGGAAAAAAAAGAAGGCCTCATTTACAGCTGGCATTAACCTCTTAAGGCCCAAGGTGTTTTTCCTTACATAAATTTTTCATTTCCATTTGCTATTTGGGCTTACTGAAACCTAAGTAGAATTGAAAAAGTAGTCTTTTGATATGATGTACTTTTAGAGAAAAATGATGTCCATATATGAGGACTCGTAGTCCAAATTTACATAAAACACTTTTTCCTGACTTTTTTAATGAATATATAACATGGATTTTTTTTTTTACTTGCTTTGACTATTTTTATTTATTTATTTATTTTCATTTTTGGACAGTTAAAAATATTATTTGGGACATTTCATATGCTGCAAAACAGAGCCTACTGTCCACGTATGTGAACACTTAAGCCCTAGGAGGTTAAGATGCACTGAATAATGATGATGATGATGATAAATATAGGCCATAAATAGAAGAAGAGCAAGAAGTTTTATTTTTCTATAGCGCCTTTCCATTGCTCAAGGTCACTTAACATAGCTTTTAGTTTAGTTTATTTGCTTGCAGGATCAATCCATGTTAATAAACAATACTGTAAAATGTGCCATTTATCCTATTATTATTATTGTAATCAAGTAATCTGATTACATAACTTAAGTTATTTGTGATGCTTTACTTCCAACACTGGTAAACGCTCATGTAGTCAAATACTAGGGATGCACCGATATGCATTTTTCAACCCAGGCTCATTCTGAAAACGTAGTCCCACATACGTTTCTGAAGGCCATGAAATACTTCCCGGGAGGTGCGTATTTTTGCGCTTATTGTTTTCGTGAATCCACGAGAGGCCGTTGTGTACGCTTTGAGAACTCAAATTTCTCTCGCGAGTGGCATTCGTGCCTGCTGTTCTTGCTTAAACCCACCAGAGGTCGACTGTTTGCCTGACTGAATGACTGACTGACCGACCGACCAATCGACTGACCCACCCTCCTCCTTCCCTAAACCCAACCAATTTTATCGATTGACCCACCCACCCACACACTTCCCTAAACCCAACCAACAATTTTCAAAAGCAATCCAGAAAAAAAGAAAAGCCCTCGTCTTGTTTTTACTACGTTTTCAGATTTTACCACAGTCTCACCCTGTTATTTAGTGGTTTATTTTTTTGGATTCTGTTTTTATTTTACCTACTTTTTGGAACCGCTCTTCATCGGACTCAAACCTCGTCGTCGTAGTCAACTCATCTTTGAGTCTTAATTCCGCCAAAAAACACAGCGAGCTAACAGGACAAACTGATTGCAGGCAAAAGTCATCCACATGGAGAGGTCAGCTGGAAAGCGCGAAAAAGGAACGCCGTCATAACGCCCCGTAGCATTTATTTAAAAAATGAAACGCAGCCATACGTACCTCTGACTACATAATGTGTGGTCTCCAGAAATGTACGTAGGGCTACGTTTTCAGAATGAGCCTGTGTTGGCTGTCACGTGATGAATGAACGATTTAAAAACCCGAAGACTCAAAAGGTGAACTAATCATAGGTGTTTCAGACTGTGTGCAGTGGTTACGCTCATATAGATCTGTCACTCTCAGGTGAACGAACGACTCAAATTTGAAGCCACGCCAATAGAGGTGAGCAGAGCTAATGAAAGATTAGTTTCTCTTTTTAGTAGTATTGCATTGTACAGTAGTATTCTAGTTGTAACTTGTAGTGTGATCAACATTTGGGCTAGTTGTAGATGTGTTTGCAAGCATCTTATAACATTTTAATATTAGTTTGGCAAGTTGAACCAATTGAACGAAATGACTCAAAAAGATTTGTTGATCTCGATGAACGAGACTCAAAGCTCAGAGTCAGTAAAATGATCCGAACTTCACATCACTAATACGTAATATACACAGCCTCAAAAACCTAAAGGGCCACAAAACCCTCCTGTCTCAGCAGGGTGTTTTCACACCTCTAGTTTGGAAAAGCTCAGGAAAGTGGGTGTGTCCAGCTCTGTTTAGGTGGGAGTGTCGGGGGAGGGAAAGAGGGTAGGTTTTGCATAAAAATGGAGTTTTTGTTTAAGCATGCGCTGAAAACAAACACACAGACACAGAGGAGAAAGACAGTGACTGTGGTTTATATCGACATCAGTAATCAAATTATTAGCAAATTCTTAATCTGTCAACTTTAACTGCAGTTTGGCATTTTTCCCTTTCATTCAGGATCATTTCCTGCAGCGCCCCGTGACAAACCAGATGCGAGGAACTGCTCGAGGAGTGTTTGCTCGAGGGGCATGGTATTTGAAACCATGCGGCGTATGGGAGAAAAAAAGCCCTCTGCATTTCTTGGTAACTTAGATGCACTCAGTAGGTAGCATCAGAAAGCCGTGTGTTTGTAGACTATCCAGCATTTACAGCGGCTCTTTCAGGCTATAATATTGTAGTGATATTAATGTACTGTAAAATACAACAGTAACTGTTCAAATCACTTTGACTAAGGTCTGTCTTTAAACACTGAAAGAGTACTGCTGACAATATGAACTAACTTTGCCATCTGAATAAACAAACAAAGATCACTGATCGATCGCTTACCAAATCTGTAGAGACAGGACAATCAACATGAACTGGAGCCGTGCCTTTTTTAAAAGGACACAAGTGGCAAATCTGGATTTCACCATTTCCAGATGCGAAAAGCTCTCGGGTAAAACATGTTCATCACAAACGCATTTCTGCCACGCACGCGTGCGCTGTAGTCCACGTGAATCCAACTGTGCTCATAGCAGGGAAATTAAAACAAAACTATCGTTGCAGCACATAAACACAACACTGGTGACCTGTGTCTCCTCTCCAAAAAATTCTTGTTCTTCCAGTTGTTTTGGCAACACAATGTGGCGTCTCTCTGCCGTCTGAATGCTGTAACAGGCATAAACAGTCTTTGAAGCTATCGTGCATATGAATGAAGTTGCACCGCATACACAATAGAGCGTGCTGATTGGTTTGAACCAAGTAATGCTGCACGCTCAGAGACGTCACGATGCACTGGCCGTTACAGACGTCCACTCTCCACGCTGGAATACACGCATGATCTCATCGGCGTGACGCAGCTTCAAAAATTAGTTTCAATCCGAAAGAACGAATTTGCTTGAAACAACGCAAAAACAATATATTTTCACTTTTTAGTGAAATATATGTGTCCTCAGTGTTCATAGCAGCATGTGACACATATGACTTTCAACAGCTCAAAAAAGGTGTTTTGGTGTTTCATGACCCTTTAACAACACAGTTATTATAAATAAACCCCACTTAATGTTGTCCCAACATAAATTGGTTAAGTTAACATGAAAAAAATTAAGTAAATTTAACAACAAAAATAACACAGTTAAGTTGTCCCTAAAGAATCTCAAGAATTGTGTTGTTTCAGCTCATTTCAACAGTGTAGTCTGAACAATCAGCAAGAAATATTTATTTAGTGGACTGATTGAACACCTGATCTCAAAAAACTGCACATGGACATCACTGTACTTGTGTTTTCTTGCATTCTCGCTCGCTCATAAGTGTGTAAACAGGTTCATTAAATGCATCACACTAAGTGCTACCTATAGAGTGTGACAGAATTGCGTAACAGTTTCTTTTGATGGTCCATTTCAGTTTCAGAAGACTGTCTCCTTAAAATCTGTTGATACAGACATTCAACAGACATTTAACTGGCTATAAGAAACTTTGCAAGTACATGTCAACTTACACGAACCCTAATCCTAACACCAACCTAACAGTCTAATTATAATTTAATGAGAATTAGTTGACATATAAATGCAATGTAACCTAAATTCAACAAACAGACCGTCAAAATAAAGTGTGACCCAAAATTGTTATGGATATGGCCACCTTTCTACACTGTCACGCTATCCCAAAGACATTACCCCCTATATAAGCACTATACCCTATACCTCACTTTGGGCCCCTCTGGACCCTATATGAACTCTGTGCCTCCCCCATCAATGATGTCTGTTAGGGTTAGGTTAGTGGTTATCCACTTGTGATTGGGCTTTTGTAGTGTGAACAGTCATGTGGTCAAATGCCTTCACACAGCCACAGAAGACCACCTACTGTCTGCCAAGTGACTGAACACATGATGTCACATGTTGTGATTTTTTTTTAAATGGCAATCGGCATCCACATTCTTATAGATACTTGTGTTCAAACACAGCATGCGAGCAAGTGTGATGGGTGTGTTAAATACTATGCATTTGTCTAACTAAGCACTCCCATGAAACTGATTGTTAGTGTCCCCATACTTTCACCCCATCCAAGTTCCAACCCCAATCACACTCAACAAAGCCTCTGCGCCCTATGCACTCTGTCTGCTGTTTTATACCATCAGGTACAACACGGGTTCATTCAATAGTACTCGTATTTCGTACTAAGTGCTCCCACAGAAGTGATGATGAAATAAGATGAAAGGGTCTTGTTGAAATACGAACGCGCATAGACATAAGCAATGGTGTTGCTAGGGGCCCTAGGTTTTTCCTCTGAAACCCTTTAGTTGAAATCACACCCCCCTTTCCCCCGGTCTTAAGAGATGTATTGTTAATCCTAGGTGGAAATCATAATCCATTTTGGATCCAAAAAACTCCACATTTTAAAGGAAAACTCCAAATTTTGGTGGAAACAGCTGGAGTTAAACGTTGAGTTTGTCCATTTTTAATCCATTCAGATGATCTCTGGATTAGGTGGGAGAACTTTTAGCTTAGCATAAATAATTGAATCGGATTTGAATCAGTGTTCCATTAGCATCTCGATCCAAATTGTTTTTTAAAAGCTTTTTTTAAATTTAAAACTTGTCTGTAGTTGCATTGTGTACTAAGACTGACAGAATTGCATCGCTGTTACTTAGCTACCTAGCTGGGGACTATTTTAAGGCATAATATCATTGCACAAGCTACAGCCATTGTGGGGCAGCAAAGTCCCTTGATTATAATAATTAAAAGTATTAACCAAGTAGGCCTAGAAAATAGCTAACTTTATTTTCTGCTAATGCTAATTAGCAGAAAAATTCAGCTAATAGTCTAACCTGATTCAATGAGTTATGCAGAATAAGGGGATCGCACACCTGATGCAGTGCACACATGACAGTTGGAAGAATCGCACAACAGACTCGCACATTCGAATGTTGTTATCAAACTATTTATGTGGGACTCTGTCGTGTGACAGAAATGTGAACAGTGTCCTGAGTCGTAGCTGGGCACCGTGGACTTGCACATCTAGTGTGCATACCCTGATAGAAATCTATGTTTAGAAATCTATGCTGTGTGGTGCGTACAGTGCGCGACTCCTTATTGGCTCATTCTGAAAACATAGCTGACCACTTACATCCATGTGAACAGATTTTTCACTGTTACCTGTTCGTCCAGTGGCTCGTCGCATACGTCACAGGATTTGAGACACAGAGCGCAGTTGGCTGTAATGACAGGGTTCGAGCCTGGCAAAGCATAGTTCCAAAAAGCAGGTAAGACAAAACCAAAAGCCAAAAAACTAAAACAAACAAGTAAATAACAGGGTAAGAATGTGGTAAAATCAGAAAAAAATCAGGTGAAAATCTGATTTGGTAAGAAAAACCACATGGTAGGCGAACACCCTAATGAGGACGCTGTTTACATTGTACATCTTAGCGCTTATGCCAACGCCTTCATTGGACTGCACACGGATTACATCTGGAATCAGAATTACAGAGACAGGACAAAAAAAACATATAATAAATATTTTTTTAAAAATAGAATTAAGTATTAAATGCAAATATACATATTGACAAGTGTATGTACAGACTCTCTCATGGTCGCCCGCTGAAGCCAAGCAGGCCCGCGCCCGGTCAGTACCTGTATGGGAGACCAAATGTGAAAGCTAGGTTGCTGCCAGAAGTGGTGTTAGTGAGGCCAGCAGGGGGCACCCAACCTGCGGTCTGTGTGGGTCCTAATGCCCCAGTATAGTGAAGGGGACTCTATACTGCTCAGTAAGCGCCGTCTTTCGGATGAGACGTTAAACCGAGGTCCTAACTCTCTGTGGTCATTGAAAAAAAATCCCAGGATGTTCTTCGAAAAAGAGTAAGGTTTAACCGTGGCATTCTGGCCAAAATCTGCCCATTGGCCTCTGTCCATCAAGGCCTCCTAACCATCCCCATATCATAATCGGCTTCATCACTCTGTCTCCTCTCCACCAATCAGCTGGTGTGTGGTCTGGCGCAAAATGGCTGCCATCGCGTCATCCAGGTGGATGCTGCACATTGGTGGTGGATGAGGCCATTGTGTAAAGCGCTTTGAGTGCCCAGAAAAGCGCTATATAAATGTAAGGAATTATTATACAACGTTATATGTGCAGCTGTTGTGTGCAAATTGGCATGTAAAGTGTGTTGTTAAATAAGTGCATGTAAAAGTGTATTGCAAGTAGTGATGTTGGTTCCACGATTATTATCATCAAGTGTGCAAGAGATGGATTGCCTGGGGGAAGAAACCGTTTCTGTGTCGGGCTGTTCTGGTGCGCAGTGCTCTGTAGCGTCAACCAGAGGGTAACAGTTCAAAGAGGCAGTGTGCTGGGTGTGAGGGGTCCAGAGTGATTTTGGCAGCCCTTCTGCTCGCTCTGGATAAGTACAGTTCTTGGAGAGTAGGGAGGGTTGTACCAATGATTTGCTCAGCAGTCCGAACTATTCGACATAGTCTTCGAAAAATTTATATAAAAATAAACTTTGTATATGTAAAAATGGTATAATATGTTAATTTAAGCTATGAAAACATGTACACATAGGTTAGCTATGGAAGTCAGTGGCTATCAGTGTGTCCTGCATTCTTCAAAATATTTTATTATTGTTTAACAGAAAAAAAAACCTCAAAGAAAATAAATTGAAAAGGGATAGTTCACCCAAAAATAAACTTTTAATCACCCTCAAGTGGTTATGAATCTTTGTTTCTTTATTTTGTGGAACACTAAATAAAGAATTATTTTAAAGAAAGCTGTAAACCTGAAATCATTGACTTCCAGAGAAGGAAAAACAAATACCATGAAAGTAAACGGTAACATGTATCCTGCTTACTTCAAAATATTATTTTGTGTGTTCAACAGAAGTAAAAGTCAAATAGGTTTGGAACAAGTACAAGGTCAATAAATGACAGAATTGTCAGTTTTGAATGTACTTGTCATGGTCACAACAAGGAGAGGGAGTCAGGGATTATAAAAGTGATACTTTTATTGAACAGTCTTCAATAAGGACACTCTGATCAATAAGGGGATTGATCAGAGAGGAGATCCTGGTAGGTGAGTATAGAGTGCACACAAGTCTTAATGTGAGATCAAAGTCACTTCCCTTTAGTGGAATCTGAAGAAGGCAAGGCTGAGTCATTGGGAGCACAGGAGAGCATCCAAAGACGGCAAGAAGAGCAGGTAGGGTTGGACAAGTGAACATGATACCAGATGGTGAGTGAATGAGTGAGGCGAGTATTTATGTGTACAGAGGGAAGTGCTTGCAGGTGTGAGGAATCAATAATCAGGTGAGTGCTCACGGCTGTGGTGTGTGGTGGCTGGTGATTGAGAGTGGTGATTAGGACTCCAGAAACGAGCAGGGGATGTGACAGTACTGTCCTTTTAAGGGTGAGTATATGGTGAATTTAGTGTGAAATATCCTCTAATATATTTTATTTATTAAAGTACAGTACACCTCAGGCAAATTCATGAAAACAAAAACTGCAAAAAAATGTAGCTCCTGGGATGTATTTAGCATTCTCCAGAAATGTATAGGGGTACATAATCAGAATAAGCCAGGGCTGGATTTATGATAATCATAGCTTAAAATGTGCTTACACCAGACCTAGAGATTGATTTAAAAATAATAAAACCCAACTGTCTAACTCTAGATGACTTATAAAATTAGCCTATTTCCAAAAAAGTTGCAGTGTTCCTTTTATACCAGCTGGAAACTGTAAAAAAAAATGTAAAAAAAAAAACACAGAACCAAGGATCTTTCCCTCACGTATTGGTGGGAATTTAATCCAAGTGGTGCTCCTGACAGATCAGACCCTTAAACAGGTGCTTGTGGTACTTGTTGTATTAAATTCATATTGCATGATAGCGTGTACCATATGCCTATCTAATCTAGTCAACCACCGCAGGCCCGCCACAGACACAAGCAATCATTCTGTGCAGATTGAGAGTTGATTTATCAGAGGTCCTGTCCACTTCCGCATCATTTATCCCTTGGAGCGGCAGGTGAGATGAGCAAATGTCTTCTTCAGCGGTAATTAATACTTGCTGCTCTATCAGCTTTGTGCGCCAAAATTCTCTGCCTTTTTCTCCAAGCCAAAGAGCGGTGGGAAAAAAAGCACAAGCAGTGTCTTGACTAATGTCTTACACTAGTAAAAGAGATACCAAGAAACGGGGACAGTGTGGTTCCAGCTTCTTGGTGCGAGTCCACACTTCCATTCCAGATAATTACAGCTTTAGGCCTAGAGTCAAATCTGGCTTGGAACCTGCTTGTTCAGTTTTACCTAAAGTTAAAATGTTTGACCAGATATTTTGAGTCAAGTTCAATAATCACAAATCAAAAATAGCATTTGTGATGCATTTTCAGGACAATTGCCGTATATAACCAGTGGTGTAAAGTAACCAATTACAAATACTCTGCACTACTGTAATTGAGTAGTTTTTTTTATCAGGAATTGTAATTTATTGAGTAGTTTTAAAAATGTGGACTTTTGCTTTCCCTTGAGTACATGTTTAGTGCAGTATCGGTACTTTTACTCCACTACTTTCCTTCAACCAGCAGTCACTACTTTATTTCTTTCTTGTCTATGGTCATTGTCCAAAGTAGAAAAATCAGTCATGTGATTCCTGTCCAATTAAATCACACATAGAAAGTAAATTGCATCATTCTGAACAACCTCAAGACATGGCGCTTTATAAATCAGCAAACCTTTTGGAAACATTAAAAATGTCCAAGAGGATGTCCAAAACCTGTTCACGCAATGATCCAGAGACTTTTTATAGACTGCATGTCACTGAAAATGATGGATGTCGACTGTATGATGACTGAAATCACCAAACAGCCTTAATCAATCACTAAATGGAACAAATGAAGAATGGAATTTGGACCAAATAAAAGGAAGGACCGAACAAGGAATGGAGGAAAGGATCGAAGAACCAAATACATGAAGGAAGGATTCAAGGAAGGACTGAACAAACTAAGGACGTAACGAAGGAAGGAAGAAAAATATGAAAGAATAAGTGAACAAATGAAGGGTGGAAAGAAGGAAGGACCAAACGAATGAAGGAAGAATTCAAGGAAGGACTGAACAAACTAAGAAGGAGGGAAGGAACGATCAACGAATGAATGAACACAAGTACCTAATGTAGGAAGGAACAAAAATATGAACGAACGAGTGAACGAAGAAAGGAGGGAACAAAAGAATGAATGAAGGAAGGAGAGAACAAACAAATAATTGAAGGAAGGTTGGAAGGAACGGATGAAAATAGGAAGATCCCTGAATACACTACATGTTATTTGTGCAGGGATGTGTAAATGTAACATTCTGTAAACGCATCAACTTTTCACAGTGTAATACTCACTAATCACTACTCTTGAGTACTTTTAAAAGCTCTACTTTTTACTCATACTTTGAGTTATATTTACTACAGATACTTTTACTCTACTTGCACTACATTTATGGGCAAGTAATGGTACTTTTACTTGAGTATGATTGTTCAGTACTCTTTCCACCACTGTATGTAATTAAAGTGTTAGTTCACCCATAAATGAAAAGAGCGTCCTTCATTCCAATCCCCTGAGACCTTCATTCATCTTTGGAACATAACTTAAGATACAATTGAAGTCAGAATTATTAGCCTTCCTTTCTTTTTTTAATATTTCCCAAATGATGTTTACCAGAGCAAGGAAATGTTCACAGTATGTCTGATAATATTTTTTTCTTCTGGAGAAAGTCTTGTTTTATTTCAGCTAGAATAAAAGCAGTTTTAATTTTTTTAAATTAACATTTTAAGGTCATTATTTTAGAGATATATTTTTTCAACTGTCTGCAGAACAAACCATTGATATACAATGATTTGCCTAATTACCCTAACCTGCCTAGTTAACCTAATTAACCTAATTATACCTTTAAATCAGTGGTTCTCAAACCTTTTTTTTTTTACCAAGTACCACCTCAGAAAAGAATTGTCTCTCCAAGTAGCACCATAATGACTGGTAGCACCATAATGACTGGAATATTTATTATTGTCAGCCACTTTAAACAATCTAAATAGTTTAAACAATAGCACTGTACTGTGCTTACAGATATGTTTTAAAAAATAATAAAATTTCAACGTTTAAATTAAAATGTCCTTTTAAAGTTCATTAAAAACGGCAATGTTCTTAAAGTAAAAAGAAAGCTAAGAAGTATTATCATGAAGCAGCTTATTCACAGAGTTCCTTGGATCTTATTATTATTAGAAATTAGATCTGCTTACTGCACGTTAGAGTAGGCTTTGTGTGTCAGAAAAGCGAGTGATTCAACTATACCTGTCAGCACTTGGATATAAAAATGCGAGATACGCCACCAACAACGGTTACAAATATGGGGTGGAAATTTCCTTCAAATGATAGAATACATAACAAACATTGGAAAATAATAAATAAAATAAATTGTTTAAGCTATTAAAATCAATTTACTGATCACATCAATGTTATCGTATGCGTCAAAGGGTTAAAAGTGTGTTCATTTCTTAACTTTCATTATTCAGCGATTCCTCCGAGTACCACTAGAAGGAAGCCTGCATACCACTAGTGTTACACTTACCACAGTTTGAAAACCACTGCTTTAAAAGGCACTTTAAGCTTAATAGAAGTGTCTTGAAAAATATCTAGGCAGATATTATGTACTGTCATCATTGCAAAGATAAAATAAATCAGAGATTAGAAATGACTTTAAAAGTATTATGTTTAGAAATGTGTTGGAAAAAAATCTTCTCTTCGTTCAACAGAAAATGGGGGATAAATAAACAGGCAAGGCTAATAATTTTGACTTTAACTGTATATTTGGTTCCCGTCTTGATTAACGTCCAGAAAAATAATCAAAAACATCCTCAAAACAGACCACAGACTGATTTCACGCGGCCGCCATTTTAGACAACGAAATCGAGGCTGCGGTGGGATGATACCCGGAAGTATCGCCTGAGTCACAAAGCAATGTTGTGTACCTGGCTGTATATCTTATCAAATAAGAGAAAGTGACACATATTTATACTTTAACTGCCTTCCGACTGACCCGAAGGTCCGTTCTGAATGAATGGTGAAAATAAAAAGGCACATCAGATCTCATTTTCAGCTAAGTTAAGGGAAATGGCTGACGTTTTCTTTCCCAAGCACACGTTTTAGATGCTGTTTATCAAACTCAAGTTAATTAACTGCTTCTTTTACAATATTAGGCTCGTCACGATACAAAATTTCGGTTCTGAAATGTTAAAAAACCTTAGTTTCCGCTAACATTTAAGGCACTGTTGATGGTGTTCTTAAACACCACTGATTTGCTGTTGTGTTCACGTGCTCAACAGAAATGGCTGTGATTGGCCGTGATGGTCATCAGTTCACCACACTTGCGGCACTTCACTGATGTTTGCCGAGTACAAACACAAACGAGTGATCCGCTTGATGAATCGACTGATCTTCAAGGCTTTAAAACGATCCAGTGTCCATCTATCTGTGTTTGCAATCTTTAAAGAGCAGTTAAATGATGACCTTCACTGCCAATCACAGTAATTTCTGTTGAGCACTGGAGAATATTGTGACAAATCAGCTGTTTATGAACACACTCAGCAGCGCTTATAATAGCAGGGAAATGGAGGTTTTTAAAACTTCAGCACCGGGACAATACTATTACAGACAACATGAAGGTGTGCTACAGAGGACTGCAGTGTTTTATCTCTCACCGGGTTACGTAGGCTGAAGCAGGGAAGCCCCCACTGTGTTTACCTGCTGCCACGAACTGAAGTCTAGGAGGACACTTAAGCGTCTTACTCTTAAAGTGATGTTGTTTGCCAAATATGCTCTTAAACAGAATGATATTGAAGTGATGTTTACACCATTTTTGCATTTTGAAATTGCGGCAACAGCTGGAGGTTTGTAGTACACAGCATGTTGTTGCAATGTTTACAGTACTGACCCTTTACTTCCGGATCTCTTCCCACCGCAGCCTCGCTATCGTGTTTTAAAATGGCGCCCGCGTGAAATAAGCGTATATGCCTTCAATGGTTTAAGCCAAATAGTATCATTTTACAATAATCCTTTTTTGTTCGCACAAAATAACGACTTCATTCAGCAGTTTATTTTCTTTTATATCAGTAATGTGCTCTGAGAGGAAGCAGGGGAGGTATGCATATATACGACCTTATGACCATGGTCCCTATACTGACACTGAGGTATTATGTTCACACAAAAGTATTCTTGTATCTTGATAATATTCCGATTAATCCACTCAAAGGTTTAAGGGGTTTGGAAAGATCAGAGGTGAATGCTTGAAAGCATCATTTTCATTTCTGTGTGAGTTAACCCTTTAATGACATAAATGTTTTAATAAATGTTTACCAGAATGGACCATGCCACCCTTTGAGCAAAACTTTATTGTAGGGATGTAGGGATGAAGGGGATGGTAAGGGAACAGTGGGATGAAGCGGAAAGGAAGTAAGAAGATAAACAGTGAACAGGTAGGTTAGTTGATTGGGTGTCTTGGGATGATGCCCAGAGACTCGGAGTGGGGGTACCGTCTCTGTAATATTTTTGGTAAAGTCATTGGACCCCACGATTCAACCAAGGAGTGAAGAGAGGGTTATAGGATTGTGAATAGGTAGCGAGGAAATAGACGTAGGGAGGGTGGGTTCTAAAGAATGAGAAGTACAGTGCTAGAAGGCCAACTTCCAGCATGTGTTTTACGAAGTGGATGCCCTTCCAGCTGCAACCCATCTCTGGGAAACGTCCAAACACACTCATTCACTACAGCCGCATGTCTTTGGACTTGTGGGGGAAACCGAAGCACCCGGAGGAAACCCACGCGACCACAAGGAGAACATGCAAACTCCACACAGAAGTGCCAGCTGACACAGCCGAGGCTTGAACCAGTGACCTTCTTGCTGTGAGGCTATGCCCACTACGCCACCGTGGCGCCCTCCATTTAAACTAGACATTTAAACTAGACAAAACATATTTAAAAAAAATAACAATAATTCCCAGTTAATCAGATTTGTGAAAGCAGCTAAAAAAATTATTGATAATGTATGCCGGCCAGTAGGTGGCGATGTCACTTTGTTAGGGAAAGAAAAATGGACACCTGCGCACATTCTGTTCTTTAGTCCAGTGGTCCCCAACCTATCATTATGGTCTGGTCAATGCTTGACAATTTTACTGCGGACCGGTGAGGGGGGTATTAACAGCGATGCTTAATATACTGTACTTGCACCCACTGCAGTTAGAGAAAACCAAAATTAAATTTTCTGTCAGTCTTAGTACACAATGTAACTACAGACAAGTTTTAAATAAAAATTTTAAAAAGCTTTTAATTTTTTTTTTTTGATGGAGGTGCTAATGGTCTAATCTGATTCAATGATTTATGCTAAGCTAAGCTAAAAGTTCTCCTACCTAATCCAGAGATCATCTTGAATGGATTAAAAATGGACAAACGCAACAGTTTATCCCCAGCTAACTTGTAAAATAAGCCTTTTTCCACCAAAAATTTGAGTTTTCCTTTACAATGTGACAAAACATTGCTGCAGCTCTGATACAATTTTTACTTATGGAGCAAACTAAAAAGCACTGCAGTGTTTGGGTGTTCTATGTTCTGTGAGGTAATTAGGTCTACCGAAATGTGTATTCCATACAAAGTATGAAGCTGTGATTCGCGGTGCACCCGTGACATTCTGAAAAGATGAGATGTTTTTAACTTGGTGGAGCTTGGAAGGCACAATGTATGTGAATATGTGAACAATGCCGTCATCATTTGCGATCTCCAGGAGTCGCTCTTCTTGTACAGAAATGCTGGATTCATCTGATTTGTTTACTAATGGGTTGCAGATCCATTCCTTGGCAGTTCGTGGGTCTTCTCACCTCTCAAGTGACGCTCAAGAATACGATCAATAAAAGGTTTGGTCACACTTTATTTTGATGGTCCATTTGTTGAATTTAAGTTACATTGCAACTAATTCTCATTAGATTATGAGTAGACTGTTAGGTTGGGGTTAGGGTTAAGGTTAGGGGTAGGATTAGTGTAAGTTGACATGTAATTGCAAAGTTTCTTAGTCAGTTAAATGTCTGTTGAATGTCAGTATCAACAGATATTAAGTAGACAGTCTACTGATACTTAAATGGACCATTGAAATAAAGTGTTACCAAAGGATTTTCAAAATAAAAGATTGTTCAGACTCAGATAATAAATAAAACGGAAATAAATAAAGATTTTCTTGTGAAGCCCGGTACCAATCGAGTGGTTTGGGTCCATCGTTGTAGTCCACTGTTGTTTTTTAACAATATACATGCACAATGATGTCACTGTTGCCTCACAGCAAGATCGTCGCTGGTTTAAATCCTAGCTAGGCCACATGGCGCTTCTGTGTAGAGTTTGCATATTCTCCCCGTGTTCGTGTGGGGTTCCTCTGGGTGCTCTGGTTTCCCCCACAGTCCAAATACATGGAATTATAATTTTTTTTTTCAAATATGTTTTGTCTAGTTTAAATTTGTCTAGTTTTTGTCTAGTTAAATGCCACGGTGGTGTAGTGGGTATCGCCTCACAGCAAGAAGGTCGCTGGTTCGAGCCTCGGCTGGGTCAGCTGGAACTTCTGTGTGGAGTTTGCATGTTCTCCTTGTGGTCGTGTGGGTTTCCTCCTGGTGCTTCGGTTTCCCCCACAGTCCAAATACATGCGATATAGGTGAATTGGATGAACTAACTTGGTGCATGAGTGTATGTGTGTGAATGAGCGTGTATGGGTGTTTCCCAGTAATGGGTTTACATTGGGTTAAACTTGGTCCTATTAATTTAATTAAGAAAAAAAATTACCCAGGAGATGGGTTAGTCCCTATTAAAGCAAGAATTGCGTTGAAATAATCCAGCATTTTTTTGGAGTATATGTTTTGGAAGGTTTGGGGTCTGCTCTTTTAAATAATCGCCCGGTACAAATTGAATGGTTTGGGTCCATTGCTGTAGTCCACTGTTGTTTTTAATAATACACATGCACAATGATGTCACTGTTTTCCTTGATTTTGTAGTTTAGACAGAGATACTAATGTTATTATTTATTCGTTCATTCGTTCGTTCATTCATTGGTCCCTCCGTCCCTCCCTCCCTCCCTCCCTTCCTTCCTTTATTCATTCATTCATTCATTTATTTATTTATATTTTGTGTTGTTAGACATTCAAAATGCAGTGTTCATATATAAACATTTAAAAACATTTATGTTTACTCACTCACTATCCTTCGGCTTAGTCCCTGATTAATCAGGGGTTGCCACAGTGGAATGAACCACCAATTACTCTGGCATATGTTTTATGCAGCGAATGCTCTTTCAGGCCGCAAGCCAGAACTAGCAAACGCTCACACACTCTCTCAATGTTTCTGCTTTTATCCCATATTTTTGTTATGTAATTTTCCCCTCAAAAGGCGAATCTCTGTAGATTTCCAGTAGAGCTCTGGTATTGTTCGGATCCTTTTTGTATTGGTGTATACAGGTTGTTTTCATGTTTTATACATTTCCTGATTTCCACAGACAGATTGCTGATTTGTAGGTGTAACAGGAATATAACACACACACACAGTTTGAGATTTATGATTTATGTTTGGGGATCCAAGTTTGTATCCAAGGTTCTCATTGCGAACTGTGGAGAAATCAAAGAAACAGACTTTTTCTTTCTCTCTGTCTTCCGCAGGTGTTTTCAAAGCCCCGTGCCAGTTGCTCAAGCTTGCTAAATTAAGAAAGAAACACCTCGGTGTTGGCGTTCTGCCTCTGTATGTCCCAAAACAAGCAACAAATTATTAAAGCACATACTCTCATCAGAGTCTGAAGATGCATCCAACCTTGCTCTTCTCCGTCCCACTTGTTAAAACAAGATCAGCAATAAACAAAACTCTGCCCGGCAACACCAGAATAGACTTTCTGGACTCCAATTCATGTGACAATTTACTGCCACTGCGGTTTAAAAGGAACCCAAGCTGATTTGCGAGGCTTGGTAAGCTGAGAAAGGGTTCAAGGCATTGTTCTGGGGAAGAAAAAAAAGATGAACTACGGTAACTGTGCATCTGTTTGGTCACAATCAGGACTGTGGCATGAAAGGGCGGGGGAGTGCAAACCTGTCAGCACATCTAAATAACAATGACCACCCAATAACAGTCTGGAAGCGAGGAGGTCTGGTGGCGACGGGCCAATCTCTTCTCACTTTGCAATTGCAAAGAGCAGAAGGTTTCGAGCAATCGCTATTGATCTGCTCCAGAATGTCCGAATTCCATTGATCTGGTTTTTAGAGCGATTGTAAAAGAACACTTATTCAACATTTTGGATATCTAGTTTGGAAGGCTGGAGTCTGGAGTCCTTACACTCCCACACTTTGGCTGTAGGAGTGTGTGGAATTCATTGGGTGGGACGGTCGGCGAGGTTTCAGTGGGGGTTGACCTTTCCACCGTGGTTCAATAAGTTTTAAGCAGCCGTGACTGAGTTACTTAGGCTCCGGCGCTGCGGAGGGAGTGAACAGGTGGTCAATGGATTACCGCAACCATGAGAATGTGCAAGGATGCGATGTGAAATCAAAGCGGTTTGATCTTGAGCAGAAAATTGCCCAAAAAAGTGAGTCATGCGAAGGGATTAATTTATGAGAAATTGGTTCCTGTCTTTGCTTTTAAACCCACATGACTGATGAGTAGGAAGCAGCGAAAGGTGGCTCCTTGAGTGCTTTTAGAGACGGCGCACTGTATTTGTCTGTAATTCTCAATTAAGCAGTTGCGCTGGCTGCTTTCTTCACTACAGCCGTGTTCAAAATGGGAATTAAGTACAACAATTTTAACACTTCTCAAGTAATTCTTCATTTAAATATGATGTTGACACAGTATAAATGAATTGTTAGGTTAACTATTTCTACCTCATAAGACCACTAAAATGTACGGTGGTGCCAGTCCTAAACGATGTCACAACAATCTACACTGGAAATGCTGGGTAGTTTAAATCCAATTTGAACTAAGGGGTGACATAGTGGCTCAGTGGTTAGCGCTGTTGCCTCACAGCAAGAAGGTCACTGGTTCGAGTCCTGGCTGGGCCATGTGCCATTTCTGAGTTCGCTTGTTCTCCCTGTTTTCGTGTGGGTTTTCTCTGGGTGCTCCGGTTTCCCCCACAGTCTAAATACATGCAATATAGGTGAGTTGGATAAACTAAATTGATGTTGTGTATGAGTGTGTATGGGTGTTTCCTAGTACTGGGTTGTGGCTGGAAAGGCATCCACTGCGTAAAACATATGCCAGAATAGTTGGCGGTTTATTCTGCTGTTGTGACGTCTGATAAATCAGAGATTAAGCCGAAGGAAAATGAAATATTGACAAACCCAAACATTGGGTTAAACTTGGTCCTATTAATTTAATTAAGAAAAGAAATTACCTTGGAGTTGGGTTAGTCCCTATTAAAGCAAGAATTGCGTTGAAATAATCCAGCATTTTTTTGGAGTATATGTTTTGGAAGGTTTGGGGTCTGCTCTTTTAAATAATGGTGATCTGTAGCTTAAATGATAATAATATTGGTATCACTATATTTTGACAGTCCCTTTAATGAATATTGTTACAATGCATCCACATACTAACTAATTCACGAGTATTAGTAGACACTGGGGCTAGCGCTTATTATATTGAGGAGAATGTCTGCTGGTGGAGCAACACTATTTTCAAATAATGGCTACAACACTATTCACCACAGGGTCATTCTGAAAACGAAGTACCACGTACGTTTCTGGAGACCGCCCATTACTTGGTTAGAGGTACGTATGGCTGCGTTAAATTTTTTTACAAATGATGTGGGGCGGCATGACGACGTTCATTTTCGCGTTTACCAGCTGACCACTGACCTCTGTGTGAATGACTTTCGCGCTGCAATCAGTTTGTCCTGTTAGCTCGCTGTGTTCGTCAGCTGACTTGAGACGCAGAGAGAAGTTGACCACGATGATGGGCTTTGAGTCTGGTGAGAAGCGGTTCCAGAAAGCAGGTAAGACAAAAACAGAATCCAAAAATAAAAATAAACCAGTAAATAACTTGGTGAGAATGTGGTCAAATCTGAAACTGTGGTAAAAACGAGACGAGGGCTTTTCTTTTTTTCTGGATTGCTTTTGAAAATTGTTGGTTGGATTTAGGGGAGTGTGTGGGTGGGTCAATCAATAACAGTCAGTCGACAGCGGCCTCTGATGGGTTAACGTGAAAACAGCAGGTGCGAACGGCACTCGCGAGAGACATTTTAGATCTCAAAAAGCGTACACATCAGCCTCTTGTGGATTCGCGAAAACAAAAAGTTCAAAAAGATGTACCTCCTGGGACGTATTTCACGCCTCCAGAAACGCATTTAGGACTATGTTTTCAGAATGAGCCTAGGTTGACACTATTCTTCTCTCAGTCACCATCATTGTTGTGTTGTACAGTGCGACACATTTACAACCCCACCTACTGTAGCACAGGGGTGTTAGAGTGTTCGAAAACAGTTTACCATCACTCAAGTCTTTTCAAACTTTATTTTTGCCCTCAAATGACGAATGAAATAGAACTTTGTTTGAAGTATAGCGTGGCCTAAACTCCCCTAAAAATGCCCCTTGGTGAGCTGTTTTGAACTGCCGAAACAAAAACAGAACTTCATTTTGGCTTTTGGATTTAATACAAAATGACATCATTTTGGTTGGTTCTTGATTTAGTTTGAAGTATACCGGCGTCTTTAGCCTGATCACTGCCTTCTTAAATAAAGAGAGAGATTTCTGAACAGAAATACGAGAACAGAGTGTTCAACCTTTTTTATTTGTTTAGTTTTTTTCTCATCATAGTCATTATGTTTCTCATTAGCATTCAATTCCACCATTAGAATCACAACAGCTTCCAGCAGATCCGTTTGTGGGTTCGATGGAGGAATTATTGGCTTTGTTTTGATTCCTTTACACATTTTATAAGCTTGTCACAAGTTCTCAACTGTGAAAAACACAACACCTTCACAGCACACAGGTTGTTTTGTAGGTTGCACTGCAAAATATGTGCCATAACAGCCGTTTTGTACAAATTTTTTTTTGTAATTAAATTACTTTTCTGCCGAAAAAGGAAAATGGTCTATTTGGATTTTAAGGTCATCTTATTACTTTTTAGATATAATACACTTGCCTTAATTTCTGAACATAAACTCAACAGTATAAGTAATAAGTATTCAACATGTCACCGTTTTTCTCAGAAAATATATGTCTAAGGATGCTTTTGACTTTGTCACCAGATGCTAGTAACAACCAAAGAAATCCATATATGCACAGAAAACAATTGTAATTAGTTTACAAATGAAGGTATGGGTAATAAAAAGAAAAGACGCAGAAGAAAAGTATTGAACACATGTACAAAGGGAGGTGCAGAAAGGCAGTGAAAGCCCAAACAGCAGCTGAAATCTCTCAGTAGTTCTTCAGCAACTCTGCCCTTCATCATTATAAATTAATAGTACCTGCTTCAGTCCAACATCTATATTAGCAGGATGATAAAGATGAAACCAGAGGTTTTAATTACAAATACTTAAACTACTTTAATTGAGACGTTTTTCTCAGGAATTGTAATTTACTGAGTAGTTTTAAAAATGTGGACTTTTACTTTCCCTTAAGTACATGTTTAGTGCAGTATCAGTACTTTTACTCCACTACTTTCCTTCAACCAGCAGTCACTACTTTATTTCTTTCTTGTCTGTGGTCATTTTCTAAAGTAGAAAAATCAGTCCTGTGATTCCTGACCAACTAAATCACACATAGAAAGTAAATCACGTCATACTGAACAACCTAATGACATGGGCGCTTTATCAATGCAGCAAACCTTTTGGAAACATTAAAAATGTCAAAAAAAAAATGTCAAAAATCTTTACACGCAATGATCCAGAGACTGCTTATAGACTGCATGTCACTGAAAATTATGGTTGTCGACTGTATGATGACTTAAATCACCAAACAGCCTTAAACAATCACTAAATGGAACGAATGAAGAATGGAAGGAAGGGCCAAATAAAAGGAAGGACCGAACAAGAATCGAAGAAAGGATCGATGAACCAAATAAATGAAGGAAGGATTCAAGGAAGGACTGAACAAACTAAGGAAGGAAAGAAGGAACGAACTAATGAACGATGAAAATATGAAAGAAACAATGAGCTAACAAATGAAGAGAAGAAAGAAGGAAGGACCAAACGAATGAAGGAAGAATTTAAGCAAGGACTGAACAAACTAAGGAAGGAAGGAACGAACGATCAAACGAATGAATGAACAAAAGGACCTAATGTAGGAAGAAACAAAAATATGAACCAACGAACGAGTGAACGAAGGAAGGAGGGAACAATTGAATGAATAAAGGAAGGAGAGAACAAACATATAATTAATGGAAGGTTGGAAGGAACAAACGAAAATAGGAAGATCCCTAAATACACCACATGTTGTTTGTGCAGGGATTTGTAAACGTAACATTCTGTAAACGCATCAACTTTTCTACAGCATAATACTCACTACTCTTGAGTACTTTTAAAAGGTCTACTTTTTACTCATACTTTGAGTAATATGTACTACAGATACTTTTACTCAACTTTTTGGGCAAGCAATGGTACTTTTACTTAAGTATGATTGTTCAGTACTCTTTCCACTACAGGTAACTTTTCGAAACACTGGTTGTTTCTTTCTGTTTAAAACAGCAAATTGATCATCTAGATTTATTTTACTGTACTGTTTGGTTTGTTATGCTTAAGTGCCAGTATGGAACACTGAATGTTTAATCAAAATATTTCAGAAACAAATTTCTCTCCTCTGTCCCACAGTATTATTGTACTGCCTGTGGCAGTTATCGTTAGTGACCCTCTTCATAAAACATGCACTTTTGGCCTCACATGATTCTGCGTTCACATGCACCAATTAAACATATAATTAGAATGTAGAGCCATCATTTTAGGTAATGACATGCATGCAAGATAACAGAGGAAATTATAGGTTGCCTAGCAACATTCCATCGCTTTAACCTCTAATGTTCACTCTTGGTCCTTTTCCTCAACCCGGAGCAGCGCTGCTATCCCACAAGATTTGCATTGCAAATTAATTCCAGATATATTCAATTGAATTAAGCTCAATCGAATCCCGCAAGAACAACATGTAGTCGTATTGTACGCCGGATGTGCCGTCATCATCCAGGAGGCCTTGAATAGGCATTTGGGAGCCGTTCGGGATTGCATAATTGAATTGAATATGTATTTATTATTCATAATAGCGTACGACAAGAAATATCCCTTAACACAAGGCTAGATTTAATATCAGCATTATGCTACATCTCATAATGCCGTTCGTCTCATTCATTTCAATTATTGCCATCTAATGTAATTACTGTACTACAACATCATTTCCATAGAGACAGAGGCGTTACTTGCAGGCTTGTTTACGGACATGACTGCGGTCCGGGCAAACTTGACATTCCCAGACAGCCAGTTTCAGCACTTTGCGTCATCCGTACTGCTCCGGCGCATCTAGAGCCCTGGCTTTATTGCGGTCTCAGGCAAGTAATAAGTCCTTTCCTATTGAGTGGAACCACGATTTGGGAATTGATCAGAAGCTGATGCGCACAAACAGCCCCGGGCTTCACAGAAATGTTATCGAGAGATAGCCGAGATCCAAAGCGACTGAGGTTTTGCTTTGCCTTTGGATTGGAGGGCTGGGAGTGAGGCCACAAATGTTGCTATGTCAAAATGTGGACTAGATGAGTACAGTTTTCTGACTGAATTCAATGGCATTTTTTATGCTAAGTTAAATTAGCATGCTGCTTTAGTGTTTTTAGTCTAAATTTAAAAGCGTTCCTGACTTGAATTTAGCATGCTGGTGGCCGGAAGTATCATTATCATTTTCCTATAAAGTTTTATCATGAATTAGTACTGTTTTTGGTAGCTCAATTTAGCAGATTTATATATTTTTAGTGTAAATTAGCATTTTATTAGCATGCTTTAGTATGAATTAATATGTTTGTGCATTACTATTTAGCATGCCACCAGCAAATATTAGCAAGTTGACGTTTTTTAGCATGAATTAGCATTTTACTAGCATGTTTTTAGTATGAATACTATTTCTGTTAGCATATTTTAGTATTAATTAGCATGCTGCTAGCAACTAGTAGCTTTTTTAGTATGAATTTACATTTTACTAGCATGTTTTTAGCATGGATTGATATTTTTGTTAGCATATATTTTGCATTAATTGACATGATGTTAGCAAGAATTTGCAAGTTGATGTTTTTAGAATGAATTAGCATTTTACTAGCATTTTTTAGTATGAATTAATATTTTTGTTAGTATATTTAAGTATAAATTAGCATTATGTTTAAAAATATTAGCAAGTTGATGTTTTTGGTATGAATTAGCATTTTACCAATTTTTTTTAGTATGAATTAATATTTTTGTTAGTGTATTTAAATATAAATTAGCATTATGTTTGCAAATATTAGCAAGTTGATGTTTTTAGTATGAATTTGCATTTTAATAGCATGTTTTTAGCATGGATTGATATTTTTGTCAGCATATAATTTGCATTAATTGACATGATGCTTGCAAGAATTTGCAAGTTGATGTTTTTAGTATGAATTAATATTTTTGTTAATGTATTTATGTATAAATCAGCATTATGTTTGCAAATATTAGCAAGATGTTTTTAGTGTGAATTAGCATTTTACTAGCATTTGTTAGTATGAATTAATATTTTTGTTAGTGTTAGTATAAATTATTATTATGTTTGCAAATATTAGCAAGTTGATGTTTTTGGTATGAATTAGCATTTTACTAGCATGTTTTAGCATGGATTCATATTATTGTTAGCATATTTTAGTATTAATTAGCATGTTGCTAGCAACTAGTAGCTTTTTTGGTATGAATTTGCATTTTACTAGCATGTTTTTCGCATGGATTGATATTTTTGTTACAATATTTTTGGCATTAATTGACATGATGCTAGCAAGAATTTGGAAGATATGTGTTTATGAATTAGCATTTTACTAGCATTCTTTACTATGAATTTTAATTTAAAAAAAATTAGTGTATTTAAGCATAATTAGAAATATGCAAATATTAGCAAGTTGATGTTTTTGGTATGAATTAGCATTTTACTAGCATGTTTTAGTCTGAATTAGTTTGTTAGTGTATTTTAGTATTAATTAGCAAGCTGCAAGCAAGAATAAGCAAGTTGTTTTTAGCGTAAATTAACATTTTACAATCATATTTTTAGTATGAATTTATATTTCTTATGGTTAACATGCTGCTTGCAAGAATTAGAAAGTTGTTCTTTTTAGTAAGAATTAGCATTTTACTATCATGCTTTTAGTATGAATAAATATTTCTGTTGAAGTATTTTAGTACTATTTAGCATGCTGCTAGCAATAATTAGAAAGTTGATGTTTTTAGTATGAACTAGCATTTTACTAGCATGTTTTAAGCATGGATTCATATTTTTGTTAGCGTAGTTAGGGTCAGGCATTATTAGCATGCTTCTACCATTAGCAAGTGCTTTTTTTGACTGAATTATCATTTTACTAGCATGTTTTTTAGCATGAATTGATATATTTGTTAGCATATATTTTGCATTGTCATGCTGATAGCAACAATTAGCAAGTTGGTGTTTGTTGTAGTATGATTAGCATTTTACTAGCATGATTTTACCATGAATTCATTTTCTTAGCACAGCTGCTAGGAAGAATTGGTAGGTTGCTAAAATGCCTTTACAGGTATGTTTTAACATTAATTGGCATGGTTACAGGCATGATTTAACATGCTTGAAATAAGAATAGTATCATAGAATAGCATGAATTACCATGTTTTGACATGAATTAGCTTGTTGCGAACAATATGTTAAAAGCATGTTTTTAGTATGAATTAGCATGATGATAACATGAAACTTAATTGGATTAGTAGTAGTTTTTTGCTAATAGCAAGAAAAGTATTTAAAGAACTTTCTGGATGTCAATGAAAGTTTCAAGCCATGTTTAAAAAAATACCATATAGTAAGCAGTGTTTTTTTTTTTTTATTATACTATTGTAAAGTACACAAATTATTCTGTTGTGGTAATTCTATAGTTGCCATAGCAACTAAAGTAACATAAACAAATTATTCAATGCTGTAAATTTTCAACAACTACATATTATAGCACAATATAATCACAGTGTAAAATAAAGTTTACTACAGTAGTTTCATTCATACATATTCTTTTCAGCTTAATCCCTTTATTAATCTAGGATTGCCACAGTGGAATGAACCAGGGGATGGCATATGTTTTATATTACGTCTTTGGAGAAAACCCACGCCAACACAAGGAGAACATGCAAACTCCACACAGACTGATACAGCCGAGGCTCGAACCAGTGACCTTCTTGCTCAGAAATGATCGTGCTACCCACTGCGCCACCACGTTAGTTTTAGTTTTTTAGTTCAAGTTTAAAAGTTTAAAAGTCTTTTGTTGTTGTTGCTAGTTTTCTGAGCCATTTTAGCAACTGTAACTTGGAGCAGTTTGTAAAACGATACAACTTCAGATCAGCCTTCAGGTCTGCTGTGGGTTTGGTGGTGGTAGCTTAAAAGCTCTAGCATGAACTGCCTTCAGAATATGTGGTCTAAGAAGAAGAATATGTTTAAATAAAATGTCAGCATTCGAAGAATCAGATATGCGCTCTCAAATCGAGGATCACATGAATGCATTCAAAGCAACGTACCCACACCAGTCCTCTCAAAGCAGCTCTCTTAAAATCAGCCAAGAATTCCCATAAAGGATTCAAAAGAGCCAATTACTTACTATTTACTTTATGGCTCATTGAATACGCCCAACACCCTGAGAGTCCCCCGAGTGTCCCTTTTTTTCTGCTTTACAAAGATAGTGACATCATGTAACACAGAACAGAGTTAAGGGCTTTGCTTTTCGCAACCCACTCCGCTGCACAATGACAGTAATTTTCAGGATGAGTAATGAGATGCGCGGCTTGGAAAACTCAAACACCCTTTCAGATGTGGCGACTGCATTTTGCAACACCGTCTGGGACTGAATCGACTCCGGAATGCTTTCGCGGCCTGGAGCTTTTTAGGGTGCAGATTTTTGAGGTTTCTCAAGGCACTAAGCAAGCATTCCCTTGGTCTCTACTAATTGCAGGGGAATGTTTGGGGATAAACAAGCTGCTTAATGAAAGAGCGGCTGATAAGTAAAGGTGAGACGCCTTGAGTTTAGCGTGCCCCAAGGACGTACATGCTTTTCTCAAAAAGCAAAGAGGCCACAGGTGAACACAATAGTCTGAATTCCAGAGAAAACACCAGGGCTTTTTTGGAGGAATCTCCAAGACAAAAGATCAATGGCTTGGCTCAACATGTCAGAGACTTTAGTGACCAGTCTTTATGTCCCGAGGGAACGAAAATGAGAAGGTGATGGGGTGATGCTTGTGGGATAATCAGGTTCCAGCCAATTATTCTGTCACACAAGGGACACAAGCAAGGGTGGATCCTGTCCCCTTCAGGTCGTAATTAAACAGATTCAGGTACAGATGCGTTTCGGTGGGGACTAAATGTGTTAAGGAGGATCATGCGAAATAGATCCCACTGGAAAGAAAGATCATGAATGAAATCTCTTTGATATGTCATTTGTCGCTTCGCCTCCTGCTTCTCAGAGATCTCTCAGCTGAGAAACACATACAAGGACTTTCACTTCAGACCAATTTCTGCTTTAAGACAAAATCTTCAATAAATGCTAGCTGGATGGTTTATTGCTCCTTTTTTAACATAAAATATGGTTCCTATTTGTTTATATATAGTTTAGTTTTAGTTTTGATTTATTTATTTTTTGTTTTGTCAAATAAAGACCAAAATTAAACACCACTAATTTTCACTCTATGGAAAAAAGTATCAATATTGTAAAAGTCAAACAAGTTTGGAACAACATGATGAAGAGGTTCCACTTTCTGTTTTTTAAGGAAATGAAACCAGTGACGATATACAGCCATAATCGCACTTATGTGTAATATTGTGTTTATACAACAGTTCGATGGCATAATCGTGCATATATAAACATAAATCAAACATGAGGAGACTAAAAACCCTTTTGTACTACTTTCTTCTTCCATTCATTACCATCTGCAGCTGACGTCAGAACAGCAGAAATCGTTGCTACCAACAAAAGTCAATGGGGTCCGAAATGCTGAACACTGGACCCCACCGGTTTCTGTATAAATCAAAAACATTTGTACATGTGTTCGGCTAATGAAAACCCCTATATGTGTAGTGTTCCACAAATGAAAGATGTATCACTTCATGTTTCTGCAGCTATAAGACCACTGGTAGTTGCTTAAACAGTCTAAAAAGTTTGGTAACAACATGATAACTTTTTTTTACTTCATATTTCTAAAATAAATGAAGCCTTCAAATTTGTTATGGGGTCCAAAATACTGAACACTGGACATCATTGATTTTTAATGTTAATAAAGGTGTAAACTATGTTCCACACAGCAGTTCCACTTTATATTAAGTGGCCTTAACTAATATGTACTTACACCAAAATTAATAATTCCTTACAATGTACTTATTCTGTAAATACATGTTTTTACATTGTTCTTATGCTTGATTATATACCTGTAAGTAATTACGTCTGTAACTAATTTCTGTACCTACATTTGTAAATACACTGCTAACCATCCCTTAAACATTAACCCACCCTTAAACCTACCGATACCACCAAAGTTGTCTTTAACCTACTCCTATCCCAACTCAAGAGCACCACAAGTGTTCTCAAATACATTATGAACACAGTAAGTGCATTGTATTTATTTTTTGATGCAAGTACATAGTAGTTAAGGACACTTAATATAAAGTGGGACCCACACGACTAAAACACTCAAACTGGTTTGTAAAAAGACAAAAATAAAAATAATTAAATTAAATTTTCTGACCACTAAAACACTCCCTAAGATGCTACTGTAATACAATGAAAGTCAATGTGATCCAAAATGATGAACAGTGGAGGCCACTGAATTTCATTGATTTGACCAAACATTTACTTTGCCTTTTTGTTCCACAGATTAAATTGAGTCAAGCAAGTTTGGAACAACAGAAACATCATCATATTGCTAGACAATATAAGCCAATGGGGTCCAAAATGATAAATGCTGGACAGGTCAGTGGGGAGCACCGGACAACAGTTACTTTTACTGTATGGACAGAAATGCTTTAATATGCATGTCCTACTGAACAAAAACAGCCAAACAGATGTGTTACAACACAATAAAATGGTTTAACTTCATGTTTCTAGAGCAATAAAGGTCTTCCTAAATTGCCCATGCAATGCAACTCAATGGGGTCCAAAATGCTGAACACTGGACACTACTGACGAAATTGAATCAAACAGTCTTGTAACAACATGATGAAAGAGGTTGGACTCTGTGTTTCTTGAGCAGTTAAAAAAATGCAAACACAATAAAAGTCAATGTGGCCCAAAATGCTCAACACTGGACCGCACTGATTTCCACTGTATGCGCCAAAGACCTTTGTACACGTGTTCCACAAATGAAAACCACTGCCTTTGTTTTGTTCCACAAATGAAAGGAGTTTCACTTCATATTTCTGGAGCAATGAAACCACTAATAGTTGCTAAAAAGTTTAGTAACAACATGATAAAGAGGTTTCAATTCATATTTCCACTGAAAAGAAAGTCTTCGAATTTGTCATGGGGTCCAAAATGCTGAACACTGGACACCACTGATTATTAATGTTTGAATATAAAAGTGTAAATTGTGTCTCACGCAACTCAAACAGTCAAACAGGTTTGTTACAATAATTTTAAAAATAGTTTTCTTCATATTCGTTCAGATGCTAATACAATGAAAGTCAATGGGGTCCAAAATGTTGAACAATAGAGGCCACTGATTTTCAGTGTTTTGACCAAAAATGTATTTGTTCCACAGATTAAAGTTTGGAACAACATCAGTTTATGCATCTTGACCAACAGAAACATCATCACATTACCAGACAATAAAAGCCAATGGGGTCCAAAGCGATAAGCATCGGACAACAATGATTTTTACTTTATTGACAAAAATATGTTAATATGCATGTCTTATTAAAACAGCCAAACAGATTTGTTACAACACAATAAAAAAGGTGTAACTTCATGTTTCCCAAGCAATAAAGGTCTTCATAAATTGCTCTTACAATGCAACTCAATGGGGTCCAAAACGCTGAACACTGGACACTACTGATGAAAATGAATTAAAACAATCTTGTAACAATGTGATGAAAAATGTTTGACTTCATGTTTCTTGAGCAATAAAACTTGCTCATACATTGAAAGTCAATGGGGTCCAGAAGAGTTCCACAGATTTTAAATGTATGAACCAAAAACATTTAGCATGTTTTTCAATGGTTAAAAGAGGGTCAAGCGCATTTGTAAAAAAAAAAAAAAAACAAGATTAAAGACATTTCACTCCATGCTTTGCAGGCAATACAAACTTTGCTCATACAGAGTTAAACCTCTTTCATCATGTTGTTCCAAACTTGCTTGACTTTTAAATTATTGATTATTATTGATTGATTGATTTATTAATTGATTATTAATTAATTAATTTATTTACTTATTTTATTTCTATCTATCTGTCTGTCTGTCTGTCTGTCTGTCTGTCTGTCAGTCAGTCAGTCAGTCAGTCAGTCAGTCAGTCAGTCAGTCAGTCAGTCAGTCAGTCAGTCAGTCAGTC
>CAIGQQ010004613.1:2245585-2258254 GCA_903798035.1 Danio albolineatus | reverse complement strand
GTCAGTCAGTCAGTCAGTCAGTCAGTCAGTCAGTCAGTCAGTCAGTCTGTCTGTCTGTCTGTCTGTCTGTCTGTCTGTCTGTCTGTCTGTCTGTCTGTCTATCCATCTATCTATCTATGGTCTCCTTTTGATTTTTTTTTTTCTTTTTCAAATATTTCCCAAATGATGTTTAACAGAGCTAGGAAATTTTCACAGTATGTCTGATAATATTTTTTCTTCCAGAGAAAGTCTTATTTGTTTTATTTCAACTCGAATAAAAGCAGTTTTACATTTTTTTAAAACAATTTTAAGGTCAAAATTATCAGCTCCTTTAAGCAATCTATTTCTAGTCTACAGAACAAAACCATCATTAAACAATAACTTGCCTAATTACTAACCTAGTTAAGCCTTTAAATGTCACATATAGAAATGTCTTGAAAAATATCAGGTAAAATATTATTTACTGTCATCATGGCAAAGATTAAATAAATCAGTGATTAGAAATGAGTTATTAAAACTATTATGTTTAGAAATGTGCTGAGAAAAATTGGGGAAAAAATAAACAGCGGGGCTAATAATTCAGGTGTTCTAATAATTCTGACTTCAACTGTATATGTGTGTGGATTGGTTTGATGGATAGTTGGTGGAATGGTTTATTGCTCCTTTTTAAATAAAATAGGGTTCATGGAAACATATACAGTATATACTGTATGTAACCCAAACACACAACACAATGAAAGCCAATAGGGCCCAAAAGACTGAAAACTGGATTCCACTGATTTAAATTTTATGAACCAAAAATGTGTATGTCGAACACATTTGTTAAAACATGATAATAAAGGGGTTCAGTGCATGCTTTGTAAAAAATAAATGAATAAAAGCAAAGTCAATGGGGTCCAAAGGGCTTAACCCTGGACACCACAAATTTTTACAGTATGAACAAAAAACATTTGGTGGTTGTGTTCCACTGCAATAAAACCATCAACTCGAATCCACGATACAATGAATGTATGAATGAATGAACACAAAACGCTGAACATTGTATACCACTGATTTTTACACTATAGATAAAAAACATTTGGTGTTTTTGTTCCCCAGAAGACAAACAATTGAACATGTTTGCAACAGCATGATGATAGCAGTTTCATTCTGGGTTTACAGAGCAATAAAACCATCAACCCAAACCCACGACGCAATGAAAGTCAATGGGGTCCCAAAGCATGAACATTGGATTATACAGATTTTTATGGTATGGACCAAAAACATATATTTACCATACATCAAACACATTTAGAAAAACACATGATAAAAGGAAATAAAGAAAGAGCAATAAAAACTTTGCTCATACAATGAAAGTCAATGGGGTTCAAAACACTTAATGCTGGATACCACTGATTTTTACAGTATGGACAAAAAACATTTTTGGGGAGCGTTCCTCAGATGATAAACGATCAAACAGGTTTGCATGAACACAATGCTAGCAGTTTCAGTCTAGGTTTACAGAGCAATAAACCCATCAACTCGAACCCACGACACAATGAAAGTCAATGGGGTCCCAAAGCATGAACATTGGATTATACAGATTTTTATGGTATGGACCAAAAACATATATTTACCATACATCAAACACATTTGTGAAAAACATGATAAAAGGAAATAAAGAAAAAGCAATAACAATTTAGGCCATACAATGAAAGTCAATGGGGTCCAAAACACGTCATGCAAGCCACCACTAATTTTTCCAGAATGGACAAAGAAACATTTTTTGGGGGTGTTCCACAGATGATAAACAATTAAACAGGTTTGCAACAACACAATACTACAGTATAAATCTGGGTTTACAAAGCAATAAACCATCCCTTTACCCACGACACAATGAAAGTCAATGGGGTCCAAAATGCTGAACACTGTGTGCCACTGATTTTAACACTATAGACAAAAAAACATTTGGTGTTTGTGTTCCACAGATGATAAACCATCAAACAGGTTTGCAATAGCACAATGCTAGCAGTTAGCAGATGTTAGCATTCTAGGTTTACTAAGCAATAAAACCATCCCCAAACTCACGAGTCTTTGCTTTTCTAACAGGACAGATGGTGTTCCTCCAAACCTGTCTTTAACACCTGTCTTTAAACTCAACACATCCGCTCAGATGTTTATCTCGGCCCCATTTCGGGGTCTTCAGGTGCCTGTGGACGGGTCTACTGTTAGACGAGGTCTTGTTTGCACTCAGGATGTGCCGTGAGGAGAGTCGTGAGTCTGAAAGTGGCTTTCAGACATAATCTGAGTGATTATTCCTCATTGTTCTCCGGCTGTTTGCTCAGCTGCTCTGATGTTCATCTGTCGATGCGTTCTTTTTTTTTTTTTTGCTCATCTACAGTTTACTGAGTGATGTGAACACCATGTTATTATTATTATTTTATTATTTATTTTTTTGAGGATAAGAAAACTGCTAAGATTAACTTATACCCAAAGCAAATTTGTTTGTAGATTGTAAGAGGAGGGCTGTGTTTAAAATGCTGATTTAAAATTTCGCTTCTCGTTAAACATTTATGGTCTCTAATGACATTTCAAAATAAAATGTTTTACGAGTTCGTGTTCACTTAAAGCTACTGAAATGTGTCTAAACGTGTTGTCTAATAGAGTTGCTGTTGCCACATCCTTGTTTATGTATTCATTCATTTTCCTTCAGCTTAGTCCCTTTATTCATCTGGGGTCGCCACAGCGGAATGAACCGCCAACTTATCCAGCATGTTTTACAGAGCGGATGCCTTTCCAGCTGCAACCCAGTACTGGGAAACATCCATACACACTCATTCACACACATTCATACACTATAGACAATTTAGTTTTTTCAATTCACCTATAGCACATGTCTTTGGACTGTAGAGCACCCGGAGGAAACCTACACGGCAAGAACATACAAACTCTCACAGACTTTCTTGTTGTGAGGCGACAGTGCTAACCATTGAGCAACCATGTCACCCCCTTATTTATTTATTTATTTATTTAATTGTTTGGGGGTGAGATGCATCTGTACAAATAGCTCAAATGATGCATAAAACTGGCTTTTTTTATTGTGTTTGCTGTGACGTCTTTATATATGTTCATTTGTTGTTATTATGCTATTAGTTTTGTTTTCTGGTTATATTGGGCTTTTTTTTAGTATTATTTTTGCTTTGTTTTGTTTTTTTCAGTGTATTTGTGTGTTTTTTTTTATTTACCTGCTTGTTCGTTTTTTAATTTTGCTTTTATTTATTTTATGGACCCTTTTCACAAGCCTGTTATGACATGTTTAGCGTTTTATCATAATCTTAAATCCTTAGAAGTTTTTAATATTTAATTTTTTTTTTTAAAGCGTACAATCATGTACAGTGCATCTGGAAAGTATTTTTTATGTTACAGCTTTATTCCAAAATGGATTAAATTCATTTATTTTCTCAACGTTCTCCACACAATCCCCCATAATGACAATGTGGAAAATATATATTTTTTTTAATTGTTGCAAATTTATTACAAATAAGAAAAAATGAAAAAAAAAATGATCTGTAATGAAAAATGAAATGAAAAAATGTAAAATAAAAAAAAAAAAATAATAAATCGCATGTACGTATTTACAGCCTTTGCTGTGAAGCTCTAAATTGAGCTCAGGTACATGCTGTTTCCACTGATCATTCTTGAGATGTTTCAGCAGCTTCATTGGAGTTCACCTGTGGTAAATTCAGTTGATTGGACATGATTTAAAAAGGCATACACCTGTCTATATCAGGTCCCAGGATTGACAGTGCATGTCAAAGCACAAACCAAGCATGAAGACAAAGGAATTGTCTGTAGACCTCTGAGACAGGACTGTCTCGAGGCTCAAAGGCTGGGGAAGGTTACAGAAAAAATTTCTGCTGCTCTAAAGTTCCAATGAGCACAGTTGCCTCCATCATCTGTAAGTGAAAGATGTTTGGAACCACCACGACTCTTCCTAGAGCTTTCCGGCCATCTAAGCTGAGTGCTTGGTGGAGAAGGGCCTTAGTCAGGGAGGTAATCAATAGTCCGATGGTCACTCTGAGTTCTAGCGTTCTTCTGTGGAAGAATAAGAACCTTACAGAAGGACAACCATCTGTTCAGTAATCCACCAATCAGGCCTGTACGGTAGAGTGGCCAAACAGAAGCCGCTCCTTAGCCTGGAATTTTCCAAAAAGCATCTGAGGGACTCTCAGACCATAAGAAAATTCTCTGGTCTGATGAGACTGAAATTGAACTCTTTGGAGTGAATCCCAGGTGTTACATTTGGAGAAAACCAGGCACCGCTCATCACCAGGCTAATACCATCCTTACAGTGAAGCATGGTGGTGGCAGCATCATGCTGTGGGGATGTTCTTCAGCAGCAGGAACTGGAAGACTAGTCAGAATAGAGGGAAAGATGAATGCAGCAATGTACAGAGACGTCCTGAATGAAAACCTGCTTCAGAATGCTCTTGACCTCAAACTGGGGCGACAGTTCATCTTCCAGCAGGACAATGACCCAAAGCACACCACCAAAATATCAATGGAGTGGCTTCACAACAACTCGGTGAATGTCCTTGAGTGGCCCAGCCAGAGCCCAGGTCTAAATCTTATTGAACATCAATGGAGAGATCTGCAAAAGGCTGTACACCATGGCTTTCCATCCAACCTGATAGAGCTTGAGAGGTACTGCAAAGAGGAATGGGTAAAAATTCCCAAAGACAGGTGTGCCAGGCTTGTGGCATCATATTCAAAAATACTTGAGGCTGTAATTGTGCACCAACAAAGTATTGAGCAAAGGTTTTGAATACTGATGTACATGTGAGTTTTCAGGTTTTTTTATTTTTATTTTTCATAAATTAGAAACAAATATTTATTATTTTTGTCACATTGTCATTATAGGGTGTTGTATTTAGGATTTTGAGGAAATAAATGAATTTAATCCATTTTGGAATAAGGCTGTAACATCAAAAAAAAATGTGGAAAAAGAGAAGCGCTATGAATACTTTCCGGATGCACTTTAAATGCATTCATGTATGTATTATATCATCATTGCGTCAAATTACACAAAAAGAATGACCCTTACGTGCATATGTACCGCATGTGTGTTTGCATATGTGCGTCTATGGGGCTGAGAATAAATTTGATGTTGTTTTCTCTCTGGCTGCCGTCATCAGTCTCACACATTTTTTTCTTTTCCTTTTTCTGAAAGTCTTGATAACACCATTGTGGAGTTTTTTGTTTTTTTATTTCAGCAAATAGGATTGTGAAAAATTTATTTGTTGTACTCTCCCATTCACTGTGCTCTAAGTTTACCCAACCATGACACTTTCCACTATCTAGAAACCCAGAAATGTGAAAAGGGTCTATTGTTTAATGTATTTATGATGTTAGATTGTATTTTGTTCTGGTTTTGTTGTTGCTTTCACACAAAGAAACATTAAAGTAAAATGTTTATTCACAAAAACTTCCTATAGACATAATTATTTTTATTTTGTACAGACTAACCCTGATCCTAAACCCAACCTTCAAAGGGAATAATCTGCATTTTAATGTTTTTAAAAGAATTCAGTGTGTGATTTATGAGTTGTTGTCTTCATGCGGACCAAAAAATAAATAAAAAATCCTTACAAGGTTAAAATGTACTGGTATTGCTAAACTTGTAGGGATATTTGGTCCTCACAACGTAAGGAACACAAGGTATACTAACACACACAAACGTGCAGCATCCAGATTCATAAATACAATTCTCATGTGTTTGTGGGTGGCCTGTTCTGACACGCAGCAATTTTTAACATGTGAAATTGTGCAAATGTAATGTTTGGCATCAATTATAGGCTTGATAAGATTAGTTTGCAAGCATTAATCATATGTGGGGTCTCAGTAGTTTATTTCTTAACCTAGGAATCCTATGTATTTTGTATTGATGTAAACACTGACACTGCAATGCATAAACATTCTTTTTTTGGGATTGTCGCTGGTCATGTAGGTATATAAAATACACAGAACATACAAAACAAAGCAAAATATATCACACAATCGAACAATCGGTGAGATTTATTTTGAAATACTGGATCACAAACAAACAAACAAACAAATAAATAAATAAATAGGGCAGCACGGTGGCGGGTGGGTAGTGCTCTCGCCTCACATCAAGAAGGTCGCTGATTCGAGCATCAGCTGGGTCTGTTGGTTTTCCTGTGTGGAGTTTGCATGTTCTCCCCGTGTTCACGTGGGTTTCCTCTGGGTGCAGTAAATGCATCTGCTGCGTAAAGCATGTGCTTGTTAGGTTGGCGGTTCATTCCGATGTGGTGACCCCAGATTAATAAAGGGAATAAGCCGACAAAAAAATGAATGAATGAAATGTTTAAATAAATGTATAAATAAATGCATCAATCAATCAATCAATAAATAAATAAATGATATGCATAAATGAATGTATAAACAAATAAATGCATAAACAAATGCACAATCACATAAACGTATAAGTAAATAAATATATAAATATATGTATAAATAAATAAGTAAATAAATAAATAAATAAACAGATAAATTAAGAAATTAAAAACATTTTAATCAACACTACATTGTTTAAAATAAACAACAACAAAAGCAATTATAATAATACAAAAGGTTGTAAGGCCTTTTTTATATATGTTCTACATTTAAAAAAAAATCAACTAGTTGAGGTAAGATGGATAAATAAATAATATTAATATTAATAATAATAATAATAATAATAATAATAAGAAGAAGAAGAAGAAGAAGAAGTATTATTATTATTATTATTATTATTATTATTATTATTATTATTATATATTATTAAGTAGGTTTTTTTTCTTAATAAATGCCCTACTGTAAATTACAACCATTAGCCTAATGATTTATATGATTAGAGTGTTAGCTCAAGTGTTTTTTATGCTTTAGAATAGAACATGGCATATACTCAAATGTATTTGTAAAGAAAACATAGGTCCTCTACAGTACGTGCTGTTTAAATATATTTCAATTAATATGGAAATGCATGTTTTTATCAAAACTAATATTGGATCTGTTTTTTAAATGCGTGCGTGTAAAACAATATAATTTGCACAAAGAAGTATGTTTTTTTTTCAACCCCAACCCGTTTAGAGCATCATTACTATTATGGCTGCAACATAACTACATACGTATGTGAAAATAAGGGATACGCCCACTAGAAAAAAGGATAACTTTTTCTCACTGTATAACTTGCAAAAAAACGGGAGGGTTGACAGGTATGCATAACTAACGTAGTTCAAAAGATGGATCTGCCGCAAAGCAGCTACGATTTTGGAAAACTCTTGTCACTACACCGTTTTTTCCCAAACGATGCATTGTAGAATATTAGTTCTGCCACGAGTTATGTTGTTGTTTAAGAAACACACCCCTGTGCACCCCTGAGTTTGACACCCCTGGTAGGGGGACAGAATATACAATCTGTACAGTATAAATATAAAATATATATAAGTAAAAATGATATAAAATATAAAGGCGGTTCATTCCGCTGTGGTAACCCCTAATTAATAAAGCTACTAAGCCAAAAAGAAAATGAATAAATGAACGAAAATAAATATAAAATGTAATATAGTGCATCACGGTGGCGCTGTGGGTAGCACGTTCGCCTCATGACAAGAAGCTCGCTGGTTCGAGCCTTGGCTATGTCAGTTGGTATTTCTGTGTGGAGTTTGCATTTTCTACCAGTGTTTGTGTGGGTTTCCTCTGAGTCCACAGACATACACTATTGGGTAAGCTAAATTGCCCCTATGAGTGTGAAAGAGTGTGTAGGGATGTTTCCCAGTGATGGGTTGCAGCTGGAAAGGCATCCGCTGCATAAAACCTGTGCTGGATAAGTTGGCGGTTCATTCGCTCTGGGGACCCAAGATTAATATGAATAATGAATGAAAATTTAAATATAGAAAAATATTTATGTTTGTGGGAAGTTCAAATAAAGATAGCTGTACAAGGGTGTGTGTGTCAGATTGTGACTATGCATTATAAACATGCCGCATCGCATATGTCAGCATTCATATTGCAGCTGTTTTTCTTTCTCAGACACGGATGAACAAAGCCATGCTCCGCTGAACTCATTTAACCCAGTAATTGAGGCATTTTTGGCCACTTTACAGATCAATTGACCAATAGGGTGCCTATAAAAAAACAGATGCCATTTCTGATGACCGTAAAAAAACGCGCAAATGCTCCAATTGGAACAGTTGCTATTATGGACGATGCCAAGTTTTTCGGGCCTTTCAGCTGTTATCTTTTGTCTGGCGGCTTCTCCTCATGGAGCCCATTTGCGATGGCGATACATTATTAATCAGAAAGACACCGTGTTCACCGAAACGTCCTGGTGCGACTGGGTTAATCGTCTCTGGAGCGGAAAACAAAAGCAGGTAGGCACGGGCTAAAATGAACGCAGACTTCCATCTAGACGGAGAGACGAAAGGCAAGCAGACGCTCGCATTACAAGCCGACGCTCATGCATCAAAGCGTGTAGATGTCATTTCCTGGCCAGTGCACTTTAACACAACCTGAGCAGTAAACATAACCTCTGGATTAAATATTCATGGCGCTGTGTGTCCCGGGCAAGCAGATGCTTAATGCTGGGAGACGGTGATTTTAGGAGCTACTGAGAAACAGTCTGACGGAACGATTTTGTGTAAAAACTGATTTATTTATTTATTTTGAGTTTTTTTTTTTTTTTTGGCTGGCTTGTTTATAATACAGTGTTGTTTTGGGTGACTGAAATGACGACTTTTGTAAAGGCGTTGAAGTGCAAATTTTCGTTATTGTCTTTGTGTACCAAAGTAACGCGGGGTAAGATGTAACACTTTATGGTACTCTACTCAGGGTTAACCATGAAATGCTTGTTTTTTTCCTGCCAATTATTGAAAAAGTAAGGCAAAATTTGGATGAGAAACAGAGGAGAAACCATTTTTGCAGCATAAAATTATTATTTATTAGAGTCGAAAATTTTTTATTTCAATAATATCTGTGAAAGTAGTGAAATCATACCGTCTTCTAGAATAAAATATGGAGCTATTTTGAAAGATGTAAAAAACACAGCGACTGCTAGCTAATTTTGAGGAAACACGACACAGCAGGTTTATTACTATAAATATATAGTAATATTCATTATAGTGGGTTTATAACAGTTCATTACAGTTAGTTGTAACAGAATGTTACAATTAAGCCACACACTGTTGAACACCAAATTAACCAACAAATTATTTATTTAAATTTTGAGGTTTTTTTTATATTAAAATGTTTTTTTAATAGAAAATATATATTTTTAATAGAGAAAAAATGTATTGTTAATTATGGAAATAAATGCATTGTATAATAATGTATAACAATGCAAATAAATCCAAATTAGGGCTGTGCAGTATGGACAAAATAATCATATTGCGATTTTTAGAACATATATTGCGATTGTGATTTTATTTGCGTTTTTGGCAGCTTTTGGCAGTTTTTGCTTTTTCAAACAAACTACACACACACACATTCTTTTCAGTGTCTAGAAGTGCATAATAAAACATTTCACAATGAAATAACATAGTATTGAGTTTAATAAATAAAACTGTAGTAAAATTGTCTTTAAACAGACAACATCAAATAAATTAAGATGAACTAACCTCAGCTCTAGTTAAACACATAATGTACACAGTAGTACTAACTGCTTGATAAACATAACTGTAATAAAATGTCTTAAAAACAGACAACATGAAAAAATAAAGATGAACTAACCTCAATTCCAGTCAGAACAATAAATAAAAATTTACGTAAATCAAAACTATTCGGTTCTCCCGCTCAACTTTGTCGTGTGCGGAGTGAGCTCTGATTGGTTAACATCTTTGCCCCACTTAGCTTAGCTGTAATTCCCCGGTGTGCTGCATCAGCTCTGATTGGTTAACATTGGTTAACGGTGTGTTGTTGGTGAAAAAATATGGTTTGTCTTACCCTATTACTTTGTTCATTATTTGGCCCAAAACCAAAAAGTGTTACTTTGTGCCCCGCTCTCCCCTACACTGAAATTTTTTACTTAAATTTTTGCATAATTGTTGCAAACAGTTTATATGGGCTGAATTTAAACAAACAAATTAACAGTAGTAATGCTCAACTTGTTTAAATTCAGCTCAGTTAAATTTTTTACAAACACTTAAGTTAAAATGAGTAAATCCAATCAACCATTTTTTAGCGTATGCTGTAAAAATTTATTGTTTTTTAATTCACTTGTAAGTAAAAGTGAGTAAACCTGTTGTATTAAAATCGACAAGTTGACTCAACTTAAAAAAAGTGAGTAAACCAATTGTAACTTGAAACCTTTACGGTGAGTCAACCTTTGAAAACTTAACCATAAAATAACTTTTATGGTGCATTCACACCAGACGCGAATAAAGCGGAAATTTTAATGAAGCGAGTGAAGTGAAGGATTGTGAAGTGAATTTGACACGCGAATTTGACGCGCTAATGAAGCGAGTAAACCCAACAGGTTTTCTCAATATTTAAAGTAAAGTCAACTAATTGTTTTAAAAACAACAGGTTTGCCTGTTGTCAAGTCAACTAGTTATTTTTTACAGTGTAAACTATCAAAATTAAATATTGTGAAATTGTGGGAATGGGATTGTGTTATAATATAAAGATGCTCTACACTGAGGGGAAATTATAATATATATATTTTTTATTGTCTAAAGATGAAGCTGTGAGGAATCAGCTCCAACCCTGTGTTGCGTTCCTGTCAAAGCTTTTAAGAATAATCAAGCAGGCATCTAAGATTACTGGATACTACTGGTCTGTGAAATATGGACAAAATATTCATATTGCGATTTTTGGAACTAATATTGCGATTGCGATTTTATTTGAGATTTTGGTAGCTGTTTTTGCTTTTTCTAACACGCTACATACACACATTCTAATGTATTCAGTGCACAAGAAGTGCATAACAAAACATTTCACAATGAAATAACAGTATTAAGTTTAATAAATAAAAGTACTGTAGTAAAATTGTCTTTAAAACAGACAACATAAAATAAATTAAGATGAACTATAACCACAACTCTAGTTAAACACATACACATACTAACTGGTTAACATTTTGCAGATCACCTACTGCACCTACAGTATTAGAGGTCTTATAACATTGACCTTTAAAGGGTTTAAAAAATAAAAAAATTATACATTTTATTCTAGCTGAAATAAAACAATCAAGACTTTCTCCAGAAGAAAAAAAAAATATTATAAGGAAATACTGTGAAAAATTCCTTGCTCTGTTAAACACCATTTGGGAAATATTTGAAAAAGAAAAGAAAAAAAATGACAGGAGGACTAATAATTTTGACTTCAAGTGTAATCCTAACTCCACTAGCAATGCAGAAAGACGGCCTGCGTGTGAATATGTGAACAGCTGCGCCTCAGAGTCTGACGATTCGATTTATGATACGCTATGATCCGCATAACTAGTTTCACAGTATTCCACAGTTTATTACAGATTGATGAAATTAAATGAGCTACATTTGCGGCAGTTTTTTTTTTTTCATAATGAATTGAAGTGGCTGAAACTCAGGGTCACATCTCACACGCATTACAATGGAGGTGTCATTAAGATGTCGCCTAATTATTTTCACAGAACATAATCATTTTAATTATTAAGCCCATTTATTCCTACTGTTCTGATTATTGATAGTGTTTACGGACGATTTGCTTTGGAGTTTGCCTGTAAATGTAATTATTTGCTTTGATGATTCTCCTTGGATTCTTATTACTGTAATACAATCAACTATTATTACTTTTAATTTGGTTCAGCATAAATTATAAAAAACAAATGTAGTACCGTGATGTATTTATCATCTGTATACAGTCAGGTGTATTGTAGAAAGCAGGCTATATTAATAATAATAATAATAATAATAATGTAATGATGATGATGATGATGGTGATGATGATTATTATTATTATTATTATTAATATTATTATTACTAGTAGTAGTAGTAGTAACAACAACAACAACAACAACAATAATAATAATAATAATAATAGTAATAATAATAATAATAATAATAATTATTATTATTATTATTATTATTATTATTATTATTATAAAAATAATAATAATTATAATAACAATAATCGTAATCATAACATTATTATTATCATCATTATTATTATTCTTTTTCTTCTTCTTCTTCTTCTTCTTCTTCTTCTTCTTATTATTATTAATAATAATAATAATAATAATAATAATAATAATAATAATTAATAATAATAATAATTAATAATAGTAACAATAATAATAACAATAATAATACTTATGACAACATAACAATAATAATAATAATAAGAAGAAGAAGAAGAAGAAGAAGAAGAAGAAGAAGAAGAACAACAACAACAACAACATAACAATAATAGTTTTATTTATTGTTATATATATATATATATATATATAGTTATTATTATTATTGTTATTATGTATATTATTATTATTATTATTATTACTAAAAGTTATAGTAGTAACAACAACAACAACAACAATAATAATTAAAATAATAATAATAATCGTAATCATAACATTATTATAATTATAATTATTATTATAATTATTATTATTATTATTATTATTATTATTAACATAATAATAATAATAATAATAATAATAATAATAATAATAATAATAAT
>CAIGQQ010004613.1:2195992-2241068 GCA_903798035.1 Danio albolineatus | reverse complement strand
ATAATAATAATAATAATAATAATAATAATAATAATAATAATAATAATGTTAGTTAAAATTTTAAATATAGTTCCAGAATAAAAAGTATTATGCTATTATTATTATTATTATTATTATTATTATTATTATTATTAAGGATTATTATATAAAATATATCATAAATTTCATAAAATATTTAAAATAATATTTTAATGTAATTAATAAATTATTTTTATATAAATGTTTAACTGACATGCAATATATTAATAATCATAATGATAATAATAATGATATTATTATTAGTAGTAAAATTATTATTATTATTATTATTTATTTATTTTTTTTTTTATTAGTGTGTGAGTGAACATGTGCTAATTTTTATTCATATTGATATTTTATTAAATGTACTTCAAGTTTAGCATGTTAAATATCAAACATCAAAACAAATATTTTGACAATTATATTTTTTATGTTTACTGTATTATCTAAATTTTCACATTCATTGTTACATACAATATTTTAGCAAAAAAAATCAATAATAAATTAAAAATGCATCTGCATAATTCTTATTAATATTATATTCGAAAATGTTTTTAATACACTCTAAAAAATGTTGAGTTATTTATTCAACCCAATGGTTGGGTTAAATATATTTGGTGCTGTGTTGGGTTATTTTTAAACTTTATTTGGTTATTTATTAATAACCCAACTAGTTGGGTTAAATGGCATTATAATAATAATTATTATATTATTCATTCATTACTTTTCTCATCGGCTTAGTACATTTATTAATCTGGGGTCGCCACAGCGGAAAGAACCACCAACTTATCCAGCACATGTTTTACGCAGCGCATGCCCTTCCAGCTGAAAACCATCTCTAGGAAAATTATTATATTTATATATAATATTATATATTATATTTATTTATAAATTATTATTATAATGTATGCAATATATGTATTTGTTATATAAAACATTTTACTATTATTGTAAATTGTAGTATATAAATACAATTATTATTAATATTGATAATGTTCTCCTCGTGTTGTCCTCCGGGTGCTCCGTTTTCCCCCACAGTCCAAAGACATGCGCTATAGGTGAATTGAATATCGAATAGTGTACTGTATGTGTGTGAATAAGTGTGGGTCTTTCCCAGTATGTGTTGCAGCTGGAAGGGCATCCGCTGTGTAAAACGTGCTGGGTAATGTGCGGTTCATTCAACTGTGTAGACCCCAGAAGATGAATAAAGAGTCTAAACCGAAGGAAATGGAATTAATTAATTAATTAATAATGTTGAACAATGGTATAAGTAAAACATTGCTTTTTATATATTCTATATATGTTTATATATTGTATATATGTTTACTACTTCGAAACATTCCAAATGTCTATGTATATCTGCTACGTGTGTGTGTCTTGAGTACATCCTCATCATCAGTATAGGCGGAGTCCCTCTTAGTGGGCGGGGTCTGTAAACTCCTCCCCCTCCTCCAGATCCTCCTCAAAGCTCTCAGTCTCCTCTGAGTTCCAGAGCAAGTGCAGATCCGCGCACAGTCCGAGCAAACAAACAAGCCGAAAACACCGACATGTGACGCTCCTCGCAGCCCTTATAAACTTTCATTTTATATTTCTGTTTTAATTTCATTTTTCTTCTCCATAAAGACTCGATTAGAGCAGGACTCGTAATCAAGCGCCGCGCAGTCGTCCTGTGGATTTGCCAGGAATTATTCACCCAATATTCATCCTCGTCTTTTATTTGTCGAAATCCTGGAAGGAGAAGATAATAAGAAATCAGCGCTTTGACCTGCAGCAGTAACAGAAGGGAAGAGCTTTGGTTCACCTTGGTTCAGCAGCAGCTCGTTATTCGGGATTTTATCACTTTTGAGGATCGAGCTGGTTCACCTTCATCAACTGAGTGAAACGGTAAAACGTCTCAGTGTTTCGTTGCGGTGTGGAAATGAATTCTGATTTATCTCTGTGTTGTTAAAGCTGTCTGGAATCGACTGGACAGACTCTGCTGGTCGAGTCTTGGTGTGTTTGGACAGCTAGTTTTTATAGTGTGCAAAAATCAGGTTTTATAACAATAGACTTGCTGTTGGAAAAAATACTAAATAATAATAATAATAATAATAATAATTCAGCAACTATTAGTCGCAGTAATATTAATAATAATAATAATAATAATAATAATAATAATAATAATGAAAATTAAGTAAAATATGACAAGCAGTAAAAAAATTAAACATAAAAAAACTTGTTTCAATATTTAAATTTATTTTAATAATAAGAATAATATTGTACAGTAATTTAAAACTATCCAAAAAGGTGCATTTCAAACTTAACACTTTTAAAACAATTATTAATTTAAAGATATTCCTAAAAGAATATGTTTATTATCAAGTTATTATCAAGTAGTTCTAAACTTTCAACTTTTGTCTAAAAAAATAAACGGCTTTTTTCACTTAAAATAATGTTTTAAATAAATGAAAATATAATTTGCTTGTTTTAAAAACAGCAAGGTTTAAAAATAAACAGTTTTAAAGCATCCTTTAATATGGCGGAAGTTTAAAAGTAGTGACTAAAATAAATAAGTTGATTATATAATTAGTGGCTATTTAAAAATACTAACATTTTTTTAAAATGAGGTTAAAATCAGTGCGTTTATAAGCAACATGGTTTAAAATTAATAAATAGTATTAAAAACAGACAAAAATACTTTTAAATCAATTAATTTAACCTTTGAGAACAGTTGTTTTTAAGAAGTTGAAAAGCTGCTAGGTTCTAAATAAACATGATTTAAAACTTTTTAAAACTTTGTGAGAAGTTAAAAAGCACCAAATTTAAGTTTTGAAAAGTTTAAGTATACAAACTTTAATGAAAATTTATTTTTGTTTCTAGGTTAAACATGTAAACAGTTAAATAATAATTCAACAAATAATTTTTAAAAGTTCACAAAAGTATTTCAGACAATTTATTAAACATTTGAAAATATTATTTTCTTTCATATTTGTTTTTTAGAAAGCAGATAACAAACAAATAATAATGTGAAATCAATAAAAAGCTAATCTAATTAATACCATTTTGTGTCGGGAGGTAACAAATAATAGATTTTTACTTCTAAATAAAGTAAAAGAAATTAATTAAAAAATATTACACATGTACTATTCCTGTAATATGTTTATTAAAACAATAAAAAAGGCTCACTGAGGCAGAAAGTCTTCAACATCTATTTTGTAGGCTACTTGTAAATTTTCTGATGATTTCTGGAAAGAGGTTTCAGGGTTGATTTTTTTATTTATTTTTTATTCATTTTAATTAACTTTGATGAATGCATAATTAATTTTGAATTGTAAAAGTGGCAATGCTACACTCAATAATGCTTTGAAGTCGATATTTTTTTTTTGGGAAGTTCCACATACACAAGGCAAAATGTCTATTACTCCCTCCCATTTTTTATGTAAAGATTTTAAAATATTTTATAATTAATTAACCTTAGAAACAAGATCTGTACAATCTAATCATTTAATATGATGGATCCCCCATATATACATGTGTGTATATATATGTATATATATACATATATATATATATATATATATATATACATACATACATACATATTAATTTTATGTATGTTCTGCATCACTGGCTAAGTTTTATATGACTGTTACATATATCATCGTATAATCCTGTATGTCAGTTATATGCTTCAATAATAATAAAAAAAGTATGTTAGGTTGAATCTTTGCTCGGCTGGTCGCGTCTCGGCGGCTGTGCGATCGATGTGGACGACTCTGGGCTCGGCTGCTCAGGTCTTGAGGCTGGACAGTGAAAGTGTGTATGTGTGCGTGTGTGTGTGTGTGGGGGGATTGATTCGTGTAGATGGAGAGAGAAGAGCTGTAGAAGGGCGAGATTTCTTCTCCTCCTTGCGCTCGGATGCGTCTATAAGCTTGACATCCAGACATTGTAATAGCTGCGATGTGACGCGCGATCTATTTCCACCGAGGTAAGTCATCGCGCGGAGGGCATTTGTGGCAGATGGACTGAATTATAGCTGGTATTTTTAGGCTTGGCTGTGTTTGTGCTGCAGAGACTGACGCTCCTAATGCAAACCAAATGCAAACAGGTGTAAGACCCTCGTCTACACGGCGAGCGAGCGCAGAGGCGACGCGATAAACCAGAACGATTCATTTTTAGTCGAATATGTATCGCACGACGTTTGGTTTGTCGCGTCGCGTCGATCGCGTCACGTCGTGAGATGGGCTTTAACGTTCCAAAAGCTGTAATGCTCAAATAGCGAATCACAAGATTCGTATTTTTAAATACAATTCGAACTAACGGGTTTTAACGAACATTATGCCCGAGCTTGAAGTAGTTGCTTGTCTGTCGGTTTATTTGGAGATGTAAATGAAGGTTTTAATAAACACGTCAAGTTGGTTTATCGTTTAATATCGATGGCCTGAGTTTTAAAATGTGTGTGATGTGGAAAAACGCGATGAAGGTAACTCGTTTCCGGTGTAACATCATTCATATCACTCGTTATTATCATTATCTGCCGATTTGTTCCGGTAATTGCCGTTTTAAAGGACATTATTGGGTCGTTTTAGATGCTATTGATTGCTGAAAGATGATCAATAATGTCAGTCTAAGCAGAAAAAAAGGTTTACGTTTGTTATTGTGCGTGTTGAGGTAAATATGGTGCTGATGAATTTAATTTCCGCGTTCCGCTTTTGGTTTCTTAGTTTTGTTTTTAGCCCTTGTAGACTTTGAATGGTTTTGTTGTTTTAATACACCGAAGATTACATTCTTCGTGTTTACACGTCAGGCTTTGGCTTTAATCCTTTATTGTGCGGCGTAAATAACAATATTGTGGTTTTCGTCAAGAAATATTGTTGAGAGGTGTTTTTGCATTTGGCTTGAAATCAAGCTCTCCAATGGTTTGTGGATTTGCTAGTCTCTTCATCCTTCTAAAGACATGACAAAGTAACCTCAGTGTGTAGCACTAATGAACCAGGAGGATTTTTTCTTACTTATTGGCTTGTTTAGCTTTTTAGCATGTTCATCACGTCTGATTCTCCATGGAGACGTTTTTAAACCTTTCAGCTGTGTGAGGGTTTTTTTCCCTTCTTGTCAGGGGACGTGAAGACCTCCATGAGCACGCCAGACATTTGGTTTCCACGCTATCCTTCAATATTTGACTTTTTCATTTTATACTCCTCAGCGAACAGGAAAATGCTCCCCGAGTGCAGTCGGTTTTAACTAAACACACGATTGACTCCAAAACAAGGCAGTGGTGAAACCGTGCACTTGCTTCAAAAGAAAAACCTTATGCATTATATGTATATTGTTGTGAAAATACAGTTTTATTTTGACGTTGTTTACCGTGATTACAATTAGAGTCATTGATCTAGTAACCAAACACTGTGGTTTCCACATGACTGGTTGTTTTGGGTACAATTGCTTCTTTTTAAGAAGTGAACTTGGTTGTAGGCCTAAGTGTTTTATTACTGCTAAAAATCTAAATACATTACATGACGTGGAATTAATAACTTTTTATTGAAATTTAATCAAATTTTTTCCGGTTTTCATTGGTAACATTTTTATGTAGAAACTAATGGTAGTGTCAAATTGAAGATAATATCCTAATAACGAAAAATCACAATATAGCACCATGTCTTTCAATACAATTAACTAAAAGTTTCTATATGTTGACCATGTGTAAAATACACTCTTTTTTTTTAAATTTTTTTTTTACATATTGGTTTAAAGTATATACTCAGAAATGTACTCATTCATATCTAATTCCATTTCTCGCTTTATTTAGAACTGTTTGGTTTCAAACCGCAGAAACGTCAAATATATATTAACAAATCATAAAACACTTTCCAAAAACTAAGGATTAGAGGTCCACGGTAACAAAAATAAAGGAAAAATATTGCTAAATAAAATGTAAACATTGCACTTTCAAGATTGCAGCTTAATCACAATGCTATTATTTATGTTTCTGTCTGCATCCCATAAGGGCGTTTAATACTCCGCTGATGTAAAATATGAAAACGTAGTACCATAACAACGTATTTTGTTACACCAAAAAATAAACAATAGTGCATAATATGAAATTATATACTTTTAATTTTGACCGCATCATATATATCGTCATATTCCACAGCCATATGAAGATATATACAAATTTGCGCAATTTATCAATCAGCTATAGTTGGTTACAAGCTTTAATCATCATGTTACTGCATGAGTGGACTTCTACCAGAAACTGCTTCCTTATGAAATTTGGTCAACCTGTTACGTCTATTCCCATTTGACCTAGAACTGAAAGTTACATGCAGTACATCCAGTGTTCAATCTCGGCTGTTTAGTCTGTCCAACCCAGATTTAAGAACCAAAAACACCCACAGAGTTGAGTCGGTTGGTCGTTTAGTCACTGGATGTCTCATCTGAACGAGGTTTAAAGTGAGCGCTACTGGAATAAGGCCATATCTCTTGTCTTGGCATGTGGTTGAGTCTATTTTCTGCAACCCCCTCATACCTTCCCAAGGGAAAATCCAGCGAGTAAAGGGGGATAAAATTAGAGGACAGGTATAAGTTTCCTTCCTGCCTCCCCCCCCTTTTTTTTTTTTACTCTAGTGTAAGTTCATCTTCGTGTCATATTTCACATCTTCAGAGAGTTTCGGTTTCAGATTCGCACTGGATCCCTATTGAAAGTCTGTGGTGGCACTCATTTTTTCTCTCTCTCTCAGGTGTCCTTAATTTAATTGCGATTGCAGGTATTGCAATACCCTTTGGGCTGATCGTCTTGCAGAAGATGTTCTGGCCTGTTGTACTGTTGCACTTGTCAAGTGTTATTGATTCACTTGCCCCTGAGAAGAACTCTCTTGGCTCTGTAATTGCATGTTCATTTATGCCTTAATTTGTTTGAGCTAACCAGTCCACGGAGATATTTATTCCTGGTGTACCTTGTAAAAACGTCCTTTTACGGCGCAATCCGTGTGGAGAATATGCTAGTGGAGGGTGACCATATTGATTTATTGCCTCTGCACGTGACTTCGTTGTTGTCGAGGTTTTAAAAATAGAGAAGCTTTTCCTCAACGCGCCCCTCCCGCAGTAGGTGCCTGAAAGTTTATTGTACGTGATTGCACGGTTGAGTCTGCGAAAGCACCTATTTGGGCTTTGCACAAATCTCACCGCTCAAATAAAGCCTTAAACTTGGATTAGGACGCACCATGAAAAAGGCGGGAAAAAGGCGCACCCACAAGAAAAAAAATTCCCAACGTAGTGTCATGCTCTGGACCTTTCATAACTCCTGTGCTTTCGTAATCTTGCAGGGTGATAGGATTTGAAATGACGGCGGAGTCGGTCACTAACATGCCTTTTTTTTTTTTTTTTTTTCTCGTGTACACACACATACTTAGACACACACATGCAGATCGCTTGTTTATTTTCCAGTAAGCCGCTTCAGTCTTCAGAGGCACTGTCTGCTGCAGTGTGCAATAGTTCACACTTCAATTGCAGCCTAACCTAGATTTCTGTAGCACTGCTTGTAAATAACCCTGGGGCTCTGTTCTGAGGGTGGGGGCTTTAAAGGCAGCGGGGAAACGTCTCTAATGCGAGGCCGCATACTATCGGTGCTGTGATAAGACTTGCATCATCAGCAGAGGTGTGGAGCTCGGATGAAGAAAGGAGAGGAGGATCGTTCAGATGTTCAGTCTAATAGTGTACTCTTCTGTTAACATGCAGCGGTGTTGAGGACTTGTGCGTTTGTAGTTCTGCTGATGTTGATTTGGCCATGTGGACTGAGGTTTGTTTGCAGTTGTGTGTGTGTGTGTGTGCCATTATGCGAGAATTGACCTGTTCTGGAGGTGAGGTTTAACGGCGACAGGAAATCAAACGTGACCCTGTTTGTTTTCTTGATACAAGCTCTTGGAGTTATTGGCAATGATTTAGTGGAGATCTTCAAGCTGATGTCAGTAACCCATTGTGTTGTTGTTGTTATTGTTATTATTAGTAGTATTAGTATTACTATTTTCCTGATGTATACGTGACCCTGGACTAAATGTTTTATGTTTAGAGAAGGGTATAAATGGAGGTCGTAGCCAGCTGCAAGTGGGTGGGCCTTCGAGCTCCAAGTGGGCTGTGCAAACCTGGAGTTTTTATTTATTTAATGTGTCGTACGTGAGACAGATTCCAATATTTTGCTTTCTGAATGTGTACACCTACATCTACCCCAACCCTAAACCCAACCTCACAGTAACCTGTTGTGTTTTATTAACGTCTACACCAAACCCAACCTCACAGTAACCTGTCATGTTTTATTAACGTCTACACCTAAACCCAACCTCACAGTAACCTGTTGTTTTATTAACGTCTACACCAAACCCAACCTCACAGTAACCTGTCATTTTTTATTAACGTCTACACCTAAACCCAACCTGACAGTAACCTGTTGTTTTATTAACGTCTACACCAAAACCCAACCTCACAGTAACCTGTTGTTTTATTAACGTCTACACCAGTGGTTCTCAACTGGTTTGGCCATGGGACCCACATTTTTACATGGTCATCAAGTCGCGACCCAAATTTTTAGGAACTGTAATATAATTTTAGGAATTATAATTAATTTGTATTTATTTGTTAACATACACAAGTAGTGACAGAAAACTCATGAGAAAATCAGCAAGACTTACAAATAAACAATATTTTATTGCTGACATTTAACAAAATGTATCAAATTATAGAATATTACAAAGTAAAAAGGACAAACACTGTAAACAGTGGTTAGGGTAAGGAAAGGTTGTTACCATAAACAAAACTGAACTGTTAATAAAACATGAACACTGATCCTGTTGAACAGAACAAACCAGCAAATTGTAAAATGAATAAAACATTCAGAACCATTTTTACATCTAATATGACAACAATTATAAACATCTGCTTCACTTAACAGTAATTTGGGAAGATAATGAGATAACTGAGGATGTGATTTACTGATGTGATAAGAGTTTCAAAGTCAGGAGTGATGGTAGACATTGCTACCCCAAGATTGTGCTCTATGTACAACCTGTTTCTCTGCTTTGACTCTGCACCAAGGAAGAGAAGCCACTTTCACAGATAAGTAGTTCAGAATGGGAATTGATTGCACTCTCAGATCGCGAAAACTGGGAGAGGCTTACTTCACTGAATTTCTTTTTCAGCGTCTTATCACGACAGTTCCACCAGCTGACTCTCTATGTTGCTCGGCAACATGACGCGCGTGCATTTCAAAATAAAAGTCCGGTATACGCAAAACAAGTTAAAAATTAAACTTGTTTTTTTTGACCACACACTCCGCGACCCACTGAAAATGTTTCTGCGACCCACTTTTGGGTCGCGACCCACCAGTTGAGAAACACTGGTCTACACCAAAACCCAACCTCACAGTAATCTGTCGTGTTTAATATCTGCACCACCTAAACCCAACCTACTTGTGGTTTAAGTCCCTCCCACTTGAAGGTCACCCTACCTACTTGCAGTGCAATCCCTCCCACTTCGAGGTCTCTGGGCTACAGCGATACCTACTTGTATGTTTAAGGGTATATTTTTGGTAATATCAAAAAATACATTGTATAGTTCAAAATGATTGATTTTTGTTTCATGAAGATTTGTTAGTTTTTATACCCAAACTAAGTTTTGGATTAGCAAGTTCACATAGCTAAGAACTTAAATTGGAGAGTAATTGTGATTTGGCTAAATATTGTCCCAACAAAGCCAACACTCCCTCACGCCAATTCATATGTTTTTGATTTAGCAGCTAATTCATATGAACTCGTACGATCTCATTCATACAATTTAGTACAATTTGTTAATCGCCCAATGACAATTGGGTTTAGGGGGGAGTTTTGGTGCCACGCCTCATTTTTTAAAATTGTACATTTTCATAAGACTGAACTCTAATTCGTATGAGTTAGCCACTAAACTGACAAAACGGAAAACAGTTACGTTTCCTTGTGAGATCAGGCTGAACAAATTCTACATGAACAGAAAGCTTATTTACTCAAAAAAAAAGACACTATTATGACTGGTTTTGTGGTCCAGAGTCACATATGTTGCTATTTTTGGCATTTCTTAAAATTTATTTGTCTGTAAAATGGCATTTGCGTCCTATTTATTTATTTATTTTTTTAAGTTTTTTTATACTTTTGACATCTAATACAATTTAAATAGTTTGTTTAATATGTCAGTGTTATGTTAAATTGTAATGGAACCGTTTTCTCTTATATTTTGGTAACTTATTTTTAGCATTAAATGGATAGATTGACAAAAAAATTCAAAAAGTGGTTGCAAACATTTTTGGGTTTCTTCGTTGAACATAAAATAAATTATTTTGAAGAAATCCTTTAACCACTGACTTTCATAGCAAGTACTAACAGTTACCGGGTTCCAGCATTCTTAAAAATATTTTGCTTTGTGTTTAGTAAGTAAATGGTGAGTAAATGATGACGGAATGTTCAGTTAGGTGAACTATTGCTTTAAATTACACCATTTCTTACAGTAAATGTGCTGTTATCCTAAACAAAATGTAATCTGGTCCACCAAACGCATTCATAGCTATTCATAATCATACGTCAGTATTAGCAGCAACAGCTAAACACTTAAGAGATGACCAAAAAAAGGACCGCTTTAGAAAAGAGAAACACACGCACACACAAAACATGTTGTTTCATGTAGCAGCACAACTCGGGTCAAGACTTTCTGCGATGTCAGAGGCCTTTAAACCAAAGCTGCTCTTTGACATTTTTTGGAGGGAAACAGCTTTGAGTACATCGCTCGACCTTCTACTTTGTGCACCTCCAACACAAAGCAGCGATTTCTATAAAAAAATAGCTTTTCATCGGCCGTCCACATGCCGAGTTCTTGTGCACCGACAATCGCAACAGATTTCAATGGGCTCAATGGAGACGTCCTGGCCTGTGGTCTCCGCACAGGGGAAAAACAGGAGGGAAGATCTGTCTTACAGGGAAAGACGGCGTGATTCACTAGCTCAGCACGCTGTAGAAACGCAAGCTTAATGTAGCATAGGATGTTAACGCGATGGCCTGGAGACTGAGACATGTTGTCAAGCTCTGGATGGGAGAAACTGGGCAGATAAAGGCCACCTCACACACACACACACACACTTAAATTACCTGCCTACAAATGCAATAATATTGATTTTTAAAGATGTTGTTTACATATTACCATTCCTGATGTTGTGTCTGGCTGATCGATAGCAGTTGGGGGTTGCGTCTACGGATTTGAGGGGAAAATGAAACATTGGGTTTGTTTAATGTTCGCAAGCACCAATTTGTGTCCAGCAGCCTTTTGGATGAAGGGAGGCTTCTCTGTTTACCCCTACTGAGCCGCTTGCTTTGAGTTGATCTTTGACTCCCACACAAATTGCCTGCTGTTTACCGAAGTGCGACTGTGTCTGTCGTGATCTTTTTTTTTTGTTTTTTTTTTTGTATGTGTGCGCAAGAATGCTTCAGGAGGGTAATTGTAGAGTTGTCTTGAGTGGAGCTTGGAGCCGCTGCTAACTCTAGAAGTAGAGCGAGAGAGGGCGAAAACGCTCATTTGTTAACCGATTAGCCTGGTAAACCATGAAGAGAGTTCGGTCGTGGACTCGAGTGGCGGTTAGAGTTGAGTCACAAAAGTGCTCGGCACGTAGGCCTTGAGAATATGTCTACTTGAAGTTACTGATTTACAGTCTGCTGCTTAAACAATGATGTATTAACCTTTTATGATTTCGTCCTGGAATTTTTTCCATCCGCTTGCATTTTAATTGGTATATCTAGGCATCAGTTTAAAGCAGGGATGTCAAACTCCAGCCTGATTTCACAAGAAAACTTGCCAGTTTAGTGGCTAATCCGTACGAATTCATATGACTTCAGTTGTACGAAAACGTATGATTTAAAAAAGGAGGCGTGGCACCCAACCCCACCCCTAAACCCAACCGTCATTGGTTGATGAGCAAATTATACATTGTACAAATTCATACGAATAAGCCACTAATTCAAAAGTTACGAATTGCCATGAGATTGCCATTGCAAACTCGTATTCACTCAGCGACACTTCAGCATTATTTCTGTGCTTGAAGGAAGGGTTGTGACTGTAAGACAATGTAAACAATGGATTTGTTTACTCCAGATTACTCACAGGATGCTTTTCATTTCGTGCGAATTTCTGTGCTTTTAAGTATTTTGAACTTTCGTGCAATCTAATTGTATTCTGTTCATTAAATAATCATCTCTTTAATTCCTTATATTATATTTAAGGAACGAATAAATAGATGTAAATTCATAAATGTAAACGATGGATTTGTTTACTCACAGGATACTTTTCTGTTGGTTAAATAATCATCTCTTCATTTCCTTATAACACATTTAAGGAATGAATAAATAGATGTAAATCCATAGATGTAAACAATGGATTTGTTTACTCCAGATTACTCACAGGATGCTTTTCATTTTGTGCAAATTTCTGTGCTTTAAGTATTTTGAACTTTTGTGCAATCTAATTGTATTCTGTTCATTAAATAATCATCTCTTTATTTCCGTATAACGTATTTAAAGTATGAATAAATAAATGCAAATCCATAAATGTAAACGATAGATTTGGATTAAATTACTCGCAGGATGCTTTTTCACGTCATGTGAATGTTCTGCGCATGTTTGAGTAATTTGAACTTTCGTGCGATCTAATCGAAATCTGTTCGTTAAATAATCGTCATTTTATTTCCTTGTAATATATTTAATCCTTGAAAGTGACAGAATGGTTAATTCCTCCTGAGGACTTGAAACCCACAATTAATTCATACATAAATGAAACATGGCAAAGATAATGGCACAATTGCACAAATAATAAACTACATGAAATTAACCCAAAAATAAACGAAAGTCACTTGGCAAATTATCAATTTTGAGACCAGACATGAACAGACTGTCTATGCTAGATGTCGAATTGGACATTCTAGGTTGACATTTGTATTTACTTAATAACGAAGACCCACCTAAATGTAGTAACTGCCAGACTGCTTTTACTATCAAACATATTTTGTTGGAATGGAAAAGTTTTAATACAATTAGACAACATTTTTATAACTACTTTTATGGACATTTTAAAAAAAAAGTACCACCAGGAAGAGTCTTAAATTATCAAAAATTGAGCTGAAAAATCATATATAACTTTAAATATATTTTTGATTGAATTTTGTTCATTTATATGTTATGTATTTATCTGAGTAACTTTTTATTGTAATATGAATTTGTTTTTATCATGTAATTTTTTTATGTATATCCATCTTGCCATGAAATAGCCATAGTTGCTGATTTATCAATCAATCAATCAATAAATCAATCAATAAATAGTTTAAAGTATAGATAAATAGAGATAAATCCATAGATGTAAACGATGGATTTGTTTACTCCAGATTACTCACAGGATGCTTTTCATTTCATGCAAATTTCTGCACTTGTTTGCACGAAAGTTCAAATAACTCAATCTAATCGAATTCTATCCGTTTAATAATCATCTCTTTATTTCCTTATAACACATTTAAGGAACAAATAAATAGATGCAAATGCATACGTATAAATGATGGATTTGTTTACTCACAGGATGCTTTTCATGTCATGCGAATATTCTAGGAGTATTTTGAAATTTCGCACAATCCAATCGAATTCCGCGCATTCACAGCAAGTGCGCCACTCATTCCACATAATTGCGCATTATTATTTTTTTTTTTACTTTGTTTGTGATTAACTTGGGCAAATACCTAAATTTGTATTTGGTATACATTGTATGCTCTGGAGGGCCACATAAAATGGTAAAATTGGCCGGATTTTGCCCATTGGCCTTTATGGGCATGAGTATAATGTGTGATTTAAAGGGATAGTTCACCCCCCATAAAAATACAATTCTGTCATCATTTACTTGTTCCAAAGCAGTTTGTGTGTGTGTTTTTATTTATTTTTTTAACATAATATATTTCATAAAATGCTGGAAACCTAAGTCAATAGTTACAGGTTTCCCGCATTCTTCAATATATCTTTTGTGTTTAACAAAACAAACTAATAAAAAATGGGTTGGAACAAGAAAAGAGTGTGTAAAGATTTTATGCCAAGCATGTTTTAGATTTTGGATCTTCTTGGTGAAATGTGTTCAAGGCATGGTTGCCAGGTCTGGATGACTAAACCTGCCCACAGGTCAATGAAAATGAGCACAAAACAACTTACTTGACCCTATCATAACTCTACTCGTGGACCAAAATAGGCTTAATGACTTATTAGATCAGAAAATTGCAGATAAAACCACAATCAAATGATAATCTATTTGCTTTATATTGCAAAATGTCATAGAATTAAGAACATTCAGTATATAAACCTGTGTAGAAACTATTTAAATGGGTAGAAATAGTAATAAATCACAAACAAGTCATGAGCAGTGGAGAAAAGGTTAAAATCCTGCCATGATAGAGTGGAAACTCTTAGGCCATCATTTTTCAGTGGGTTGCCTTTATGACGTACAAAAATAGCACCCTTTTCCGCCCTCGTGCAGTCTTAACCTAACACTCTTTTAGCTGGACCCACTCTGGAATAATCCTCTGTGGGTTTTCGCCTCTTATCGATCACCATTTTAACATTGATATGTCCTTTGTCTAGGTCATCAGCTTCTCTTCTTCTTCTCTCATTTAGAGACACGTCCCTCTCTATCTTCTCTCTAATGTCCTTGATTCTAATAAATGAATAAATCTTCAGTATAAAAACGCGACACTTCAAAATGGACCTTTCTAAGAAAACCGCCTTTGATATCTTTTCCGTTTCTCCGTCTTCCTCTACCCCATTTTCAACGCCAAGTGAAATCAGTGTGGGCAATAAGCAGGGGGTCTGATTAGAGTTTAAAATTCAGGGCATGTGCCAGGCCGCGCTCCGTCCACTCCTTGTGAATCTTAAATCCGTCAATTTAATTTTCCTTGAATGGCACTGGTATGGAGGAGGGGGTGTCCTCGTTGCTGCATCACTCGTCAATTTGCGGAAAAATCTCTTGTAGGAAATTGTTAGTGTGTTTTACAGTAAACCCACTGATCTGCACAGTACAGAACGCTGCCTTCTGGGTTATTTTCATGAAATGATTACAATAACACAGCACGTTTAAAATCGAAAACGTAGTCATTTAGTAATATAGAAATACTTAAAAGAATGAAGACAGCAATTTTCTTTGCAGAGTACAACATAATATTTATTCTTAATTTTATGGCATTTTGTGCTGAAGTTCTCATTACCGCAATGTGTCCGTCTATATCTGAATGTGTTATGTATTTAAGCAAATGTACATTTTTCAGCATTATCTGCCAAGCACAATGTGTAATTTCAAGATTATTATTATTATTTTTTTTTACAGCATTTTCTACTAAAATTCTCATTTCTGCAATGTCTCAGTCTATTTTGAATGTGTAACATTTTGATTAGAGAAAGGATTTCTGAGTTATCTACCAAGCACAATGTGTAATTTCAACATAAGATTATAATTTTTAATTTTGTAGCATTTTCTGCTGCAATTCTCATTACAGCAATGTGTCAGTCTATATCTGAATGTGGTGTTTTAATTTAAACAAATTTACATACAAATTTCAGCGTTATCTACCAAGCCCGTTGAGTAAATTCAACATTATTATTCTTAATTTTATGGCATTTCATTCATCTGATTGTGTTGTTTTAATGTAAGCAAATTTACATACAAATTTCAGCATTTTCTACCTAGCACTGTGTAATTTCAACATGGGATTATTATTATTTTTAATTTTGCGGCATCTGTCTACCGCAATGTGTTCATCCATATCTAAATCTTATGTTTTAATTTAAGCAAATGCACATACAAAATTCAGCATTATCTACCAAGTACAATGTGTAATTTCAACATTATTATTATTATTATTATTATTATTATTTATTCTTCATTTTATGGCATTCTATACTGAAATTCTCATTACTGCAATGTTCATCCATATCTGAATCTTATGTTTTAATTTAAGCAAATGTACAAAAATCAGCATTATCTACCAAGTACATTGTGTAATTTCAACATTATTATTATTATTATTATTATTATTATTATTATTATTATTATTAATATTTATTCTTCATTTTATGGCATTCTATACTAAAATTCTCATTACCGCAGTGTGTCCTTCTATATAATTTAAGCAAATGTACACCTTTCAGCATTTACTGCCAAGCACAATGCGTAATTTTAACATGACATCATTATAATTATTTTATTTTACTGCATTTTCTACTTAAATTCTCATTACCACAATGTGACAGTCTATGTCTAAATGTGTTTTAATTTAAACAAATTTACAAACAAATTTCAGCGTTATCTATGAAGCACAATGTGTGATTTCATCGATATTATACTTAATTTTATGACATTTGATACTGAAATTCTCATTACCGCAATGTGTTCATCTACATCTGCGTGTGTTAATTTAAACAAATGTATACAAATTTCAGCATTTTCTACCAAGCACTGTGTAATTTCATCATGAGATTTGAGGCTTTAATTTTATTTTACTGCATTTTCTACTAAAATTCTCATTTCCGCAATGTCTGAATGTGTTACATTTTAATTCGAGCAAATGTACAAATTTCCGAGTTATCTACCAAGCACCATGTGTAATTCCAACATGAGATTTTCTACTGGAATTCTCATTACCACAATGTGTTCATTTATATCTGAATGTTATGTTTTAGTTTAAGCAAATGTACATACAAAATTCAGTGTTATCTTCCAAGTGCAATGTGTAATTTCAACATCATTATTATTTATTATTCTTTTTATGGAATTTTATACTGAAATGCTCATTACCGCAATGTGTCTATATCTGAATGTGTTTTAATTTAAGCAAATGTACACTTTTCAGCATTATCTGCCAAGCACTATGTGTAATTTCAACATGAGATTATGTTTTTATTTTATTTTACGGCATTTTCTACTAAAATTCTCATTTTCGAGTTTAAGTCTTTGATTTTTTTAAATTAAAATTTCCAAGTTATCTACCAAACACAATTTCAACATGGAAATTATTGTTTATTTTTTATTATTATTTTACAGATTTTTTTACTAAAAGTCTCATTATTGCAATGTGCCTGTCTATCTCTACGCCTGCAATCTGTTGTAATTTAAACACATTATCATAAAAAAACAAAATAAAAACAATGCTATTGTTCTAATAGATTATTTAACACAAAAAATAATTTACTGAATATTTATTTATAATGGAGGAAAGCAGAGAAATTGTGTCCGTGACTAATCTTTCCATCCTCCGCATTGATTTTTAAAGGACTATTTAAACACAGAGTTTCTTTAATTTAATTTTGAGCAAAGGAGCCAGTTATTTGAAGATGGCTAGTTGTGATTTATTATCAAATTGTCTCCTGTCAGATTGTTTACACGACCTCATCATTACCGAAACAGGTAGTTTTCTACATTTAGATGATTGTTGGATTTATTTAATAATTTTTTTAACGAAAATCTGCTTCTCTAAAATCTAATTAACTATTCTTGTGAGCACGCGCTATGAAAAACCTAATTGTTTTTCTTCTCTTTTCATGGATCATTAGAGATGTTTGCCAAGACATGCGTCGCTATTATTGCTCATTATACCACCTAAACCCAAGTATTAAAATTTGGGGGTTAGCGCAGCCGGTAGGGTGTGCCGACTCTAACTATTAGTTAAGGCTCATCTAACCCAGCAGTCCTTAAATCTTTAAACAACTCGGACAGCAAACATCATGCTGGCTAGAGCGTGCTTTTCACACCGGCTTTGGTGTCGAGATCTTGGCCTCCGATAACGTATACTCTAAAGAGACACTTTGAGGTGGGGGGAAACAGGCCAGACCAGGTGTGTTTGACACTGACAAACAGTGTAACCTTGCAGCTGGTTCATAACCCGCGGTGCCGACCTAGTAAATACAGCAGGAACGGCCGAGGAACACTTGTGTGTTATTTCTTACAAGTCAACACAACTGCTCGTCTTCGCACTCTACTCAGTGTCTTTGGGTGTCCCATTATTTGAGACCACCAGGCTCTTGAGTTTGTTCGCATTAGCGCTTGTAAGTGCTCCATCACACAGTGTAAACTAAGAGCAGATTGTGATCCCAGTAGCTTCCATTTTGTATAGAGAGTCTGTCATGCGAGAGGGTGTATCTATGTTCAGGTTTTCAAATGTGTGTGTGTGTGTGGGAAGGTGGTTACCTTGGTAGAATAAGCCTGCCTAAGGAATGCATATCTGCAGGGTGAAAGGCAGTATTTCTTTGAAAGTATTATTTCGTTTTATGAATGAGATGCTGAAAGTGGGTGTTAAACGACTAAGAAATGATCTGTAGCGTCATATTGCGGAAATTATTTTTTTCCTTGCAAAGTCATTGGCTTTTGTTTAGTCAAGAATCTAGTCCAAGGTTTTTTAGATTTCTCAACATCAGCCATTGTTCAATATTTCTTCCAAGACACCTTTCTGTTGCCAGTTTTTAGTGTGGGTTTAAATGTTTTGAATTTGCCCTTTTGGTGGAAAACATTTTATTATTATTATTATTATTATTATTATTATTATTTATTTATTTATTTATTTTTTTTGTAAACATGCTTTGCAAGTCTCCTAGACTTTAAATGGTTAAATAGCAGTTTTAGTTGAGCATAAATCATTGAATCGGATTAGACCATTAGCATCTCTATCAAATCTTGAAATGTTGAGCATCTCGATCGAAATTTTGAAACATTTATTTATTTTATTTTTTTTATTGAGCGGGATGCTAATGGGGTTTTTGTTAGTCAAGAATCTAGTCCAAGGTCTTTTTTAAATTTCTCAACATCAGCCATTGTTCAATATTTCTTCCAAGACACCTTTCTGTTGCCAGTTTTAGTGTGGGTTTAAATGTTTTGAATTTGCCCTTTTGATGGAAAACATTTATTATTATTATTATTATTATTATTATTATTTATTTATTTATTTATTTATTTATTTTTTGTAAACATGCTTTGCAAGTCTCCTAGACTTTAAATGGTTAAATAGCAGTTTTAGCTGAGCATAAATCATTGAATCGGATTAGACCATTAGCATCTCTATCAAATCTTGAAATGTTGAGCTTCTCGATCGAAATTTTGAAACATTTATTTATTTATTTTTTTTAATTGAGCGGGATGCTAATGGGGTTTTTGTTAGTCAAGAATCTAGTCCAAGGTCTTTTTTAGATTTCTCAACATCAGCCATTGTTCAATATTTCTTCCAAGAAACCTTTTCGGTTGCCAGTTTATATTGTGGTTTTAAATGTTTTGAATTTGCCCTTTTGGTGGAAAACCTTTTTTTTTTTTTTTTTTTTTGTAAACATGCTTTGCTAGTCTCCTAGACTTAAAATGGTTAAATAGCAGTTTTAGCTTAGCATAAATAATTGAATCGGATTACACCATTAGCATCTCAGGCCCCGTTTACACTAGTACGTTTTTGTTTTAAAACGCATAAGTTTTGCTACGGTTACGCCATCCATCAACACTACGCTGGAGTTTTCGATGTGCGAAAACGGAGCGTTTTAGAAACGCTGGAGAGGCCGTTTTCATTCTAAAACGCCGCCGCAGTGTCTCAGTGTGGACGGATATCTTTGAAAACAGGTGTGGCTGCTGAGACTCGCTACGTGATTGGGGCTTTAGGTCATTGCGTATCCTTTCCTTATTCGTTAAGCCCACATGGCTATAACGTCACCGGCAGACGGCAGACCAGCCTTCACTGTAAACACTGTATTTTCGATAGCCATGGATGTTTTATATTCATTTGTTACTTTAAGTAACAACTCAACCTCGTTGTCTGTCCTCAAAAAGACCTCTCTTGCTTTCTTTACCATCGCGTTCTTCGTTCAACCAGCGTTTGTTGGCTAACAATAACCAAATGCCGAGCTAGACACGTGCTTCCTGTTTATACTTGAACGCGCATGCTCAAGAGTGCGCGAATGGTGCGCGAATGGTCACGTGATATACGTTTCTGGTTGCGTAGTGAAGACAGAGATCTGTTAAGACGCTGGGTGAAACGTTAATGTGGACACGGATCGTTTTCATGCTAAAACGCCATTTTAAAACTAAAACGCACTAGTGTAAACGGGGCCTCAATCAAATCTTGAAATCTTAAGCATCTCTATCGAAATTTTGAAACTTTTTTTTTTTTGTTTGTTTTTTTAATTATGCGAGATACTAATGGGGTTTTTGTTAGTCAAGAATCTAGTCCAAGGTTTTTAGATTTCTCAACATCAGCAATTGTTCAATATTTCTTCCAAGAAACCTTTTACGTTGCCATTTCTTTTTTTTTTCTTTTTTTTTTTCAATTGTGGTTTTAAATGTTTAGATTTTTTTCCTTTTGGTATCAGGACTTGCTTGAAAACTACTTTTATTTGTAAATAAGCTTATTTTGCAAGTGTCTTAGAGTTAAAATGGTCGAATGCATTTTTAGCTTCGCATAAGTCATTGAATCGGATTAGACCATTAGCATCTCGTTCAAATCTCATTTTGATTTTCATTTTTTTGTGGTTACTTAGTGTATTAAGGTTGACGGAAGATAAAGTTACTATTTTTTTAGGCTGAAATGTTTCAACTTTTATTTTTTTAAAATTGAGTGAGATGTTAACGGTCTAATCTGATTCAGTGATCTATGCTAAGCTAAGCTAAAAGTGCTCCCACCAGACCCAGAGAGATCAGCTGGATTTAAAATTGGTAAAACTTCACTGTTTAACTGGTTACTCACAAAATTTGCCTGTTTACAAATAATTTGTTCCTTATAATGTTTGTCAGCTTAGTCAGGCCAAAATTCAGATTTTCACTGCCCACAGATCTAAAAAAAATATTAGATGTTATTATTTCAATAAATCCTTAGATTTTTCAGCAAACGAAACAAAGTATGTATTTTTTCTTGGTTGTTGAACATGGTGTGTATGGATTAGTTGCTTATTTTAACATGAAGTGCCATGCTCCTATATAATAGTATGTGTCCAATGCGTTCATATAATTAGTATCTGTCTATTTTAGGTAAAAATTGTCTAACATTTATTTAAATATGTAAAGACTTGCCCAATGGCCCTGGTGTTCAAAAAAAAAGTTTAATCACTACTAGTTATTTTAAATGGTTTTTGCAGCATGACAAATTAATTTTATAAGTACAAATAGACTATTCCATGTAGACCCTTAATTAATATTATCTTATTAAAGCTCCATGAATAATTCTAGAAGATTTAGTGCAAAAAAAAAAAAAAAAAACTTTAGATGGTTTGTGGCTTGTGAATATAGTATGTTCTATTACTTCCCGGACATGTTTTTATTGGTGGCAAACAATCGCTTGTAAATTGTTGATTTAATTTTCAGCTAATTCTAACAGAATTGCATGTCATTTTGACATATTTGTCAAACCCTCCGTGCATTTTGCTTCCATTGTTAAAGTCTTTATTATGAACAGAACTTTCTCAGATTTGGAATGTTTTAAATTTATAAATGCTGCTAAACTCCAGAATCAATATTACAACTGGGACGGAAATTATTTTGCACAATGAATGAAAGAGTCTGTAAGCTGTTTGGCTTATTTTCTGTTGCAGAAATGCTATGCATTGAATACAGTGGTCCTCCCCTGTTGCCATCCATGTATAGAGGGAAAAAAAAAGTCTTTTTTTGTACAGTGTGTTAGTTATCTTGTGTAGATTTAGCCTCTTTCAGGGTTGGAATGGCTGCTCTTTAAGCATACAGCTAAAGGAATAGGATCATGCGGGTTTGTAATCCAAAAAAGAGTCTCTCAATACGATTTATTTTTAGTTTTCGCTCACATTCGGCTTCTTGGAGTTTTTGTAATATCTCAGTGCGTTTGATTTATGTGGCTTATATTTCAGGAAATGTTTTCCTCAACAACAACAACAACAACAGCAGCAGAAAAAAAGAGCGATGAGATCCTCGACTGATGCAGTCTTCTCGAGTATCACAGATATATAGGAAAGATCTCTTGGCACAGTGTTATCAGTGATTTGCCTTGTTTTGTGTCCGTGTCCGCAGGGTACAGTTAGCGTCTTCCTGGTTTCATAACAAACAGAAGATATCCTTGGGAGCTTGTGTTATTGTCTAACCCAAAGCCACGTGTTTATCAGCATCTACATTAAATACACCGTTGGGTTGTGTTGATGTCTACCGCGAGGTGTTTATTGACACAGACCATTGATCTTCGACAGACTCAGCAGTCACGTCCCTGTTAAACAAGTCAGCGGTTACGTCTTTCAGACCATCTGTTGCCCCCGTTTTGGGTTGAGGGCACTTCCTTCTGTTTTTGCCACACTGAGTCCTTTTACTGTTTGGAAAACATGGGCTTTGATCAGTTCTTGCCATCTAAGTTGCAGCAAGTAAAAACAAGCTCTTATAGCATTGCACTGTTCTGCTATTTGGTCTGAGTAAACATTGGTCTTTTTTGAAGAGGTTGCGTTTGGTTGCAACTCACCGCAAGCACGTTTCTGTCGTGTGGTTAAAGGAACACTCGTTCTACAAGTAACTGTTGAGTTTTACCAGTTTAGAATTGAATCAGGTAATATCTGGGTCTAGCAGGAACACTTATAGCATAGCTTAGCATACATAATTGAAATAGATTAGACTGTTAGCATCTTAATATCTTCACAAAAAAATCTTAAAGGGTTTAGATTATTCGATTTAATACCTTGGAAAATATTGATATTGGATACTATTTTCAATACTGTGGGGAACAAACTCTGCAACATTGCAAGTATGCAAATAAAGTCAAAAAGGGAAATAATTGCAAAACCACATAATGCTTTTACAGGGTAAGTCAGTGGGCCTTAGGTCCAAAATGCATACAAATTATGCTGAATAAACATTGGTAGTCTTTGAAGAAATCGCGTTTGGTTGCAACTTACTGCCATTATTTTGAAAAAAGAAGCCGATTTCTGTTGTGTGGTTAAAGGAACGCTCAACTTATTTTTGGAAAGGGCTCATTTAAGAAGTATTCTTGAGTTAAACTATTGAGTTTTACCCGTTTTAAATTAATTCAGCTGATATCCGGATCTTGATCTGGCATGAACACTTTTGGCTTAGCTTAGCATATATCATTGAATTAGATTAGCCAGTTAGCATCTTGCTCTAAATAAATGTCCTATTTAAAGCTTGACTTTTCTGTAGTAGTGTTGTCATGATACTGGAGTTTCCAATTTCGATACACCTTCAAATACTGATATTTGAAACCATTTTTGATACTGTAGCGAACAAATTCTGCAACATTGCAAGTATGCAAATAAAGTCAAAAAGGAAATAATTATGAAACAATATAATGCTTTTACAGGGTACGTCAGCAGTCCATATATCCAAAATGCTTGCAAATTGTTTTGAATGAGTATTGGTCTTTGAAGAGGTCGTGTTTGGTTGCAACTTACCGCAATTATGTAAAAAAAAAAAAAAAAAAAAAAACACGTTTTTTTGTGTGCACAAATTGTTGTGTGGTAAAAAAAACTCCACTTAAAAAAAAAACTGGTTTTAGAAGTTTTCTAGAGTTAAACTGAGTTTTACCATTCTATATATATATTTTTTAATCACTTCAGCCAATATCTGGGTCTAGCGGGAATACTTTTAGCTTAGCTTAGCATATATTATTGAATTAGATTAGACCGTTAGCATTTTGCTGAAAAAAAAATCTTTAAAAATTGTTTTGATGTCCTATTTAAAGCTCTGTCGTAGTGTTGTGGTATTTTTGACTTCGATACCATACCTTGAGAAATATCAATATTCGATACCATTTTTGATACTGTAGGGAACAAACTCCGCAACATTAAAAGTATGCTAAAACTAAAGTAAAAATGGGAGAAATGACTAAACCATATAGTGTTTATACCGGTATGTCAGCAGTCCTTAGGTCCAAAAGCTAATAAATTAATAATAATAAATTAGCACAATCTCATCTTATTTTCAGATTAAAACATATGTGTTAATTTATTATTATTATTATTATTATTATTATTATTATTATTATTATTACTTGTATATCTCCCTGCTGGTGGGACGAGAGTGCAAAGCCAGCATGGATACTAACCAAAAGCAAGATTCTATCATTTTAAGTATTTTAATATGGATATTTCTGACAACACTATTCTGTAGTTACAGGTATCATGAGTTTTATAACCTTTTTTTTGAGCTAGATGCTAATGGTCTAATCCAATTGCTTCATTTATGCTAAGCTAAGCTAAAAGTGCTCCCATCCGACTTGGAGATCAATGAATGGATTCAAAAGTGGTATTAAAAATTTAAATCTACAGTTTAAATCACCGGTCTCAAACTCAGTTCCTGAGGGCCGCAGCTCTGCATAGTTTAGCTCCAACCACCTCCAACTTACACCTGCTTAATAGTTTCTTGTAGACTTGAACACCTTGATTAGTTAAGCTGTGTTTGATAAGGCTTGAAGCACAATTGTGCAGAGCTGCTGCCCTTTAGGAATTAGGTTTGAGACCTATGGTTTAAATGTAGGTCAGTAGTATAATAGGCCAATTCCCCCCCCAAAAAAGTGAAGTGTGCCTTTAAATTCGACTAACTTCTGTGTATTTTGGTTCAAAATGATCTGCACCAAAGTAAATTTGTTCTGAATCACATCTCGCTAATGTCTTTGTTGTTGCAAGGCTTACTCTTTGTGGTCATGTTTGTTATATTGATGAAAGTTTGCCAATTATCAGGTGCTGTGTAATATCATTAAACCTTCTGCAGTCATGGTACGGCAACACAGTTCCTTTTAATATAAGTTCCTACTAGCCATATAAGCCTAGAAAATAGCAACTTTTAATGTTCTGTTCATTTTAGTACATGGTGTAACTACAGATCATTCGAGCTTTAAATAGGAAGATTATTATTATTATTATTTATTTATTTATTTATTTATTATTTTTTTTTAAGTGAGATGCTAACGGTCTAATCTGATTCAATGATTGATGCTAAGCTAAGCTAAAAGTGCTCCTACCAGACTCAGATCAGCTGAATGGATTAAAAAAAATGGTGAAACGCAACAGTTTAGCTTTCAGGGAGTTGTAAAATGGGCCAATTTCCAAAACAAAAGTGGACTTTTACTTTAAGCAAGCCCCCTGTGCAGCCTGCTTACCGACTCAAAAAAGAACAGAAAAGCTCATTGTTGTGGGCACCAAATGCTATTGTTAGTCCCTTGTGAGTTGTCCTTCATTTTCGCACATTAGCAAACTCCCGCACCCCTCCTTCCCTCTGTATCCCTCACGTCTGCCATCCTGCCCTCCCCGGGCCGGCCGTATCAGTCTGCTGAATGTGACAGTCCCAGCATCGCACTGCTCCAGCCCAGCACCTCCAGACCTTGCAGCTCATTCACAGATATTGCAGATTCACTCCTTCCCTTTGCTGCCAAGCGGTGTTAAGGCCGGTGTGTGTGTGTGTGAGGGAGAGCCATCTGGCCATCTTACTGCTTATGGCCATGATATTCTGAAACCTGAATGAGATTTTCACTGCTGATAAAGTCATATGGATATGTGTGTTTTTGGGGTTTCCTCCTTCAATAAATGAGAGCTGAATCATTCACAGACTCTTATGTCCTTGAACCGGGTTTTACTGCTGTATCTAATTGAATCTTTCCCCCTTTTTGGGGTCAGTTTAGCATATTGCCATTTTCCATTCATTAGGGCAGGTCATTTAGTTCTTCTATACCTTGTGGTTCATCATTCACCGAGCAGTTTTATCTATTTTATATTGTCGGGCTGATAAGGCTTTTTCCGGTGCTCTTTTGATATGACCTTGTGGAAAGTACTTCTCTATCTGCATTTGTTGCCTGCAACTTTCTCTGAAGATTTTTAAGCAATAATAACCTTTTTGTCTGGGTGGCCATAGAAAGCGTGCCATTTGTTTTATGCATTTGGCAGATGCTTTTATTCAAAGCAGCTTACATTTATCAGTTGGCAATCAAACCCATGTCCTTGAGGTTGCTTGTGCCATGCTCTAGCGTTAGATCTACTGTTTGTTTATTATATAGACTATCAGTATTCAAGCAATTTTCCAGAATGCAGCACATCTCTGCAGACTCTAGGAGGGATCGAGTATCAGCCGTTACTGATACCAATCTGATACCAGCGCAGTTTAGTTCTTTCAATCAGAATACTAGTTGTTAGGGGTGTGTCACAAACAGGGTGCAAAATATACATTGACCATCAAGTGGGTCAACTTTGTCAGTAATGCTACTTTTGTGTAATATTTGCTTTAGGGGTTGGGCGATGTCGACCAATTTGGCATCTAATGTGAAACATTGCGATGGCGTCGTCGTTGTAGGCGGTGGTGAATTAATGATTTATGAACAATTAATTCATAATGAATTCTTTGTAGCCGACCGTTTCAACTACCTTACCCGCATGGTCTTTGTTTTAGCCATAACCAAATCATAAAAAAATAAAGATAAGTTACACACAAATTACCACTTTTTAAGGTGGTGAATAAAGTGATCTGTGTTGTTATAATGGCGTCAACAAACTTGGTTGGTAATAAAGGTGCACAACCAACAGGAACTAACCAATAGCATCTGAGGTTTACGCTAACATTACTAAGAACAAGCGTGAAAGCGAAAGATTGAAGCTGTGGACTGACGCTGAGACCCGTTACCTGATAGATTCAAAAGACCGAAGTCGTTAGAGACGAGATTGATTAAATATCATGTTTAACAACTGTAGTGAGACGCAATCCAGCAGTACATCATTGAGTGGTCCAACGTGCGCTGCTCTCTGGGGTTTTGTGCTCAAAGCACCTGCTGACTGCATGACAGAGTGTGTGTGTGGTTACGTGATGTGTGTTTTCAGTTGTATAGTGTAGACTGAGGGCTGTTCAGAAATGCTAAATGAAACGTCAGTGTGGATGTGGATCGTATTCGTTTTAAAACGAAGACATATTAAGCCTGGTTTCATTGCCGAGACCTATGGCGCACGTGCATTGTTCTGCATTTACACTTCTCCGCGCTGTATGTGCTGCTCTGCAATAACACTTCCGAAACGCTAGCTGAGTTTTTGTTCCTCTATCGAGTTTCTTCGCTGGTGTTTTGCTTTTTCTGAACGGTACCTTAAAGCGCCCAAACTCGCTCGTTTTGAGGCGGGAACCAGCGGACATGAAATAACTTTAATAATAAGATAAACAAAGCAACAGTTTCCATCTAGAGCTACTTCATGGGACTTGACACTTGTAAACACATGCTCCAATGGGCTCATGTGACTCTAACCTCCACCTACACTCGTCAGCACGACCGAGCCGACCAATAACAGAGTTATGTGTAGCTTTTTGGAGAGTTGCGCGTTGGCGGCGACCGCACGCAGGCTGTGCCAGAGCATACGCGTGCGCTTGACGCAGAAGTATAAATCAGCCTTTAGTGTAAAAGATGCCCTTAGTGTGTATTTTTTGCGAGTGGGTTGCTGCTGCAATGGGTGCAAGGTCGATGGTTTCAAGTCGATGAACATCCTTCAGTGAATGAAATGTATGAATTTATTTAAATAACGTCTCATTTATTAATGAAACTAAAGTTTCCAGTATTTGGAGGAATATTTAGTGTATCTATTAGAAATCTATTTAGAGGTTACTGTCGGTCAAACTATACAAACTATTCATCTAGTTTTGCTTTACTTTTAGCCTATATGTTGGTACAAACACCTATTTCTATCTTGAGAACACTTACGATGTCTGTCGTTGCTCTAGATCTGCCGGTTACAGACTCTCGCATAAACTGATTGATGCGATTTATGCATTTTAAAATGGTATGAGCTATTATAGGGGCAGTCAACGTAGTTCTTACCTACTAAGAAGTAGGCAATTTTTGGACGCAGCGTGAGAAGTGTTCTTACACACATTTCTGCCTCCGTTTTTTTGCGTACACCATGTTTAGAAATGAGACCCCTGATCCGGCTTGTCAGCTTGCAGTAAGCACAAACAGATTGCCTATTTTAATTTCACAATACAGTGAATAGTCCACTTTGTTTTGAATGCGAAATAAATGCCTGTGTAATCTTTTCTGCCCCCCCAAAAGTTTTTTTTCTCTTCGTAAGATGTCCATAAAGCTGCTTAAGTTCCAACCAGCAGGTCTTGGCTGTCCTTCAGGAAAGTATTCAGTCCTCCAGAATTCCTGTAAAACCTAGTATACAACATTCTTTTGGTAATCCAATCAAACACAGATGAAGCGAAATCATCATTCATGTTTTTATCAGTTCCTGTCTCATCAAATTGTTTTCGTTTACTCATATGTCAATGAAATATGTAACTACCATTGTGGGAGGGGGTCATGAAATCAATTCCTGCAGCCACAAACTGTGCCAGCAATTGGAAGGGCTGTCCTTCGAGCAGTTGGGTGCATCTCTGGAGTGTTTTTGGGTCAGGATGGCGTCCTGGTACATGTTAAGAGCCTGGGGGTTCCCAGCTGTCACTGGTATTCTCTACCAACTGGCCTCAATTGTCTGTCTGCTCAAGTTCTTTTTAAAATTTGGTGGGGGTCTTTAACAAGAATCTGATCTTCTGCTAAAACACACCCAACGGAAAAGCAACCCTAGTTGATCCCAGAGCACTCTCCATAGTCTCCTTTTTGGAAATTCTACAGAGTGATTACTTTCTCAAGGCTCATGTTTAAAGTGCTCAACGTAGAACCACCTTTGTAGTTAGACATGATCACAACAGGCTCCTATAGAGACACTGATTTTTACTATTATTGTTATTTTTTTCATTCAAAGAAGCAAATTTGGTGTGGGTCTTTAACAAGAATTCAATCTTCCGCTTAAACACACCCAGTGAAGAAACAACCCTAGTTGATCCCAGAGCACTCTTCGTAGTTTACACTAGTGATGCTCCAATTGATCGGCCATCTATCACTAGGGCTGGGTATCGAGTTCGATACTTTTTAAGCACCGACCGAATCGTCTCTATACTATCGAGTATCGAAAAAATCATTTTCGTTCGGTACCAAATTTCGATACCCAAGGGTATAATCTGTCACATGTATAAATGTATGCGCCACAATAAAACACCTCGCAGTACACAGAATTAATTTACGAGCAGAAAGTTGCTCCGTGTTTGACTGCAAGAAGATCACGCCAGCGCAGTCATCATCATCATCATCATCATCATCATCATCCTCGGTATTTTCCTGACTTCAACAATGTGCCCAGCACAAGCGTCCTCCGTGACTGATGAGGATAACTGCGCGATGGCTGGGGCTCCGAAATGTAAACAGACATACAATGCTAAAATGCTTTGAGGTTAACAGTAAATGATGAAGTTTACATTAAACTTGTCTTATTTAAATGTCCACCCTAATGTTGTTCCAAACCCATAAGATCTTTGTTTACCTTCAGAACACAAATAAAGATAATTTGCATTTAATCCAAGAGCTTTCTGATCCTCCCATAGATTTACTGAATATGCATTTTTCATAGATTTACTGAATATGCATTTTTCAATGTCCGGAAAGGAACCAAAAACATAGTCTAAATAAGTCCATGTGATAAAAGTGGTTCAATCATAATTATATGAAGCTGCAAGAATACTTCTGTGCGCAAAGTAAACAAAAATAATTTCAATAAATATTCAACGATGTGAGGATCAGAAAGCTCTTGGATTAAATCCAAAATATCTTCATTTGTAGATAATTAATGACAGAATTTCAATTTTTGGGTGAACTAAACCTTTAAGCAGCAGTAAGCCTCACAAATACTTAAAATTGATTGACTTAAAACTGCTTGAACTTTATTAAAACTGTTTGCACTAATATATTGTGTTAAATACACTTTGTTCATTTTGTGCTTTTGTTCTTTGTTTATTGGTCTTAGAGATAAGCCTGCTGCGAAAAGTGTCACAAACATCCTGAAAAAAATAAAACCAAAGTTTCTCTGAGATTGTGTTATGTAATCTTGTTAAAATATATTTCTTAAAATAAAAGTATCGAAAAAAGTATCGTTCGGAACCGGTATCGAATTCAGGGTATCGGTATCGAAAATTTTGGAACGATACCCAGCCCTATTTATCACAATCGGCTGATATTGGCTAAAAATACCTTAATCGGCTAACCCCAAAAGCACTGATCAAAAAAGCCGATCACTTGACGTAAATTACTCGCACAAGCAACGGCATTTTTAACACCACTAACATGATTAGGCATCTTAGAACACACCATACAAGCCAACAAAATCCCAATCCCTCATCCAGCCGACTGTGAGTGATGCATTTAAACGGCATTAACCATACACCAGGGACAGTATGAGGTGGAAAGACATCACGTTCAGAATTATGGAATTCATTTGCCTCGACGAACAACCTGTGATATGTGGAATGCAGACACCTGTCCAATCTCCCCGCTAAGCTTATCAGAACTCTTTATTGACCTAAACTTCGAAAGACACAACATTGTGCTACACTGTTGGGATTTCACAGGGTCACGTTCTGCGGAGGCTTCGGTGAAATATTAACAGCATGTTTCAGTCACGAGGCATCTAAAGAGAAAAAAAATTCACGCAATTTTTACAGACAACGTCAAAAACATGCAGGACGCAATGAGAGTCGCAGCTTTCCCTGGCCTGCCGTGTGTGGCACACACTCTCCAGTTTGCTCTGCATGTATGGCAAGTCGTTTTGACATTTAATCTATAGCCTGTACTAGTATCTATTTTCATGTTACATGTGCTTATTTTTTTAGATACTAGTATCTTTTCCATTAACTAGTAGTACTTATTTATTAGACAGCACCGCTTCTTTAGATACTAGTGCTTTATAAAAGTATACTAGAGCTTATTCATTAGACACTAGGTTATTTTATTTTACATTAGTGCTTATTCATTAGATACTAGTACTTACTAAATGGATACTAGTTTTTATTTATTATTGTATTAGTGATTAATATCTATTCTGTTGTTACTAGTAACAGATGTAAAACTGTGTTGGTGCAAACTCTGTTATATTATAGATAAAAGATTCCCATTCCCCTGCCATTGTGTGATCGGCAATCGGCGGATCATGATCTTGGTGACCTGTAAACGGTGATCAGCTCCAAAAATGCTGATCGGAGCATCTCTAGTTTACACTTCTTATTGGGAATTCTACCGAGTGGCTATTTTCTCAAGGCTCATGTTTTAAGTGTTCAACTTAGAAACAGCTTTGTAGTTTAACATAAATATCCTATATTTTTCATTCAAAGAAGCAGGTTTTGCTTGCTTCCCAAATTCAAAAGCATACATTAGGTTGGCAGTCTCGTGCCAGGCTCACTAAATGTCCTAACCAGAATTTATTAAGAAGATTGAAGCGTAGTGTGTAAAGTTCTGCCTCGAAATGACTGCGTGACTCGACCAAGGCCACTCATTAATAGAATCAATCAAACGACTGACTATTAAACTTATAAGAATGCACTCTGTAGTCTGGATGTAGGCTGTCACATTGTCTGAGGAAATTGCATCTTGAAGTACGGTTGGTGTTTTTTTTTATGTTTATTTATAGCGTTTTACACTAGGCAGTAGGCAGTCTGCTTTGGTCTTCAAACCAAGTAGTGCTTTTTACTGAGAAGACATTATCCTGCTACCTACACATCCTGAAGATTTAACGAGTGCAACCTTTTTTTTTTGTAATCTCGTAATTGTTTTGTTGCTGTCACATAATTACATGCATCCAAGGAAGCTCTAAAAGCAAGCACAGCCTGACTCCTCACAAAGCGTTCTGCCGTCTGAGAGAAATAGCTGACGGCTGACTTTACCGAGTTTTAATCAAAGTGAACATGCGTTCCTTCTCGTTTGGGAAAGCGGCGCAATTCCCTAAATTGTTTCTCACGATTCATTTTAGCTCGTCATCAAATTAAAAACGCATTAGAGAGGTGTACAGCACCGCTACCCTCACTCTTTTTTTTCATATCTTAAAGCACAGAGGCATCCAATGCTGCTTTCCATGCAGGATATGAGCAGAAAAATCAAGTTACGTCATTTCTGCACGCCGCTATTATCCGATAGCTTTGTTTACGCTGCTTCTAATGCATTCATCGTTTATTAATGCGGTAAGGGAAAGCGGGGGTGTACATAATTGCGACATAATCCGTTTAAGAGCTCGGTTTTTAAAAACATATTTTGCAGTGGCCTACAGGTGGGCGTTGAAACTCGAGATAGAGTCACGGTAATAAGCCGGAGGGACTAAAGTCCCCCATTGTTGAAGGCATGCATGTGGGGTCACTATGCCTTCCACACCCTTTTCTCAAGTATCTGGATGCTGACAGGTCGCCTGGTTCATGTTTGCTCTACGTTCATGTTTGGACCTGTGTGTTTGCAAGGGTATTTTCCTTTTGAAAGGACTCTGGGTGTGCTGGTCCACCCCCGGCTGCAGTAGGCCTGCTGATGGCTTCATTTATGTTTTGTTTAATATGGATTTCCCACATACTGTTCTTTCCTGTTGTGCATCTCAAAGGCTCACCCGGGCTCACTCATGCATCTAATAAATTGAATTGTTAAGGGACACAATATGGCTGCTAGTCTGGGTGTGCATACACACAACAGTTTACATTGCATCAGAAAATGCATCGATTTCCTTTTGAGGGGTGTTGAGTTACAAGGACATAGAAGAGAAACACATTTTGGCATCATGTAACTTGAGGTTCTGAATTTTGCTAGGGATTAGGTGACGAATTCATTCATTCATTTTCCGTCGGCTTAGTCCCTTTATTCATCAGGGGTCGCCACAGCGGAATTAACCACCCACTTATCCAGCATATGTTTTACCTAGCCAATGCCCTTCCAGCTGCAACCCAGTACTAGTAACACTCATTCACACACATACACTATGGCCAATTTAGTTTATTCAATTCATCTATAGCACATGTCTTTGGACAGAGGGAAGCCGGAGCACCTGGAGGAAACCCACACCAACACTGGGAGAACATGCAAACTTCACACAGAAATTACCTGACCTAGCCGGGACTCGAAACCATCGACGTTCTTGCAGTGCTAACCACTAAGCCACCGTGGCGCCCCCCAAAAAAGGCCCAAAATATAAGCTGAAGAAATGGTTATGCTAAAACCTATTCAATTCCTTGTACCATGCTAAGACCGGTTTGTTGCTGCGTAGACTAAAATGCGCATGCACTACGGTCAAAGTTCAAAATAACTTAATATTCCGCTCTATGGATATCGTGTTCAGGAATCCGGAAACTTTTCTGTGTATGAACCACACAAGCTCACCGGAAAATAGTAGTCCACTCAAATAATGGATTGACAAGGCATTTCAATACTGCTCTTGGCAATGTAGCACAACTTTGCTGTCATGGCAACACTGGCAAACAGAGTGCATCTCCACTTGTTTACTGTCAAAACAATGTCCTGATTTTGTTTGCTTGTTTTACTTGACTTTTTTTGTCAGTATTTATGGAGTTAACGTCTTAATTTATACAATTTAATCTTTATTACAGGTAGTTTTGGGTTTCAGCCAAGTCTATCCAGAATTTTCAGTTTTGTTTTCGGCCCAGGATTTTCATCTAGCTGCATTCCTAAATGGATCTCTGCACCCATTTAGTTGCATCCTCTTTTCATTTAGTTGCATCCTTAAGCCTAGTTTATGAGATTTGCTCATAAGAGAATTTGTCTGAAACAGGTACGAATGTAAAGATATCTTTATGATTGGTGATCACAGAGATAACCAGATGATCAATAATTTTTGGCTAGAAATTGCCAGTAGAAAATTGCAAATAGAAAGCTAAAAGGTTTGTAAAAACCTGAGGGATAAGTTAATTAAAGGCAAAAGAGGCCAATGGAGACCATGTACACAATTACAAAATATGTTTTTCCACCATTCATAGGTTTAATATTGTTGTATATATTGTATATATTACAATTGAATTTAAAACAATTTAATAGTAACAAAACTATAATGAAGTGACAAATTATTTCTTTGATAACTAGACAGGAATATTTAAACCAATCGGTTTACAACATGAAGCCGTTTTTCTAGGCTTTATGGTTATAATAGTCAGGAATGTTGGATTATTATTGTCTTTTTAGCATAAGTAGAGGACAGAAACTAGCTAGTAATGTGTGAATTGTGGAGCGGTCTAAATGAATAAAAACAAAACATCTGTATTATTTAGTGAGTGTACTTTTTGCTTTTATTCTTGCCATAATAAAAATATATTTGTTGAGGAACCCATGTTCTGTTGTCATTTAATATTTTAATACACTTAAATAGGTAAAACTGTCCCAGATATGAACAAAAGCAAGTGATGCATCAAAGTTTGATTAAAAAAAATCTAAAATGGTTAGAAAAATCTTTATAATCAATAAAATAATTTATAAAAATAACTAGTTTAATAAACATCAATAATGGTAATGATATGATGTAGTTCCTGAAACTTTTCGTAGTTCCTGAAACTTTCTCGCGATGCGGCGCCAGGCGAAAGTATAAATCCGGCTTTAAATGATCCCCTTCGTTTAGTTGCACACAGTAGTTTTATGTTTTTTTCTTATTTGATTCCATACCCCTTTCTTCAGCCTTAATAAACATATTAAACATTAGTTCGTAAGCACCCTTGTCTCACATGTTTAGAAACCAGCAATTTTATAATAAAAAGTATTTCTAGAGCTATGGCCTAGTGGTTAGTACACACCAAATGCTTCTCTTTCAGATGTCTGTTCTAGTGTCGAGGGATGTGTAAGATCCCTGAGCATTCTTTTTAAATGTGTAAACATTTTACCAGTCTTTTCAGTAACTAACATGAGGGCATGAATTATTTCTGTTTCTAGCTCATGTAAACTGGTCGGTATCTGAGCTCCACTGGTGACTTCCATCCTATTACCAGGGCCAGTTTGCTTTTCTAGTCGTGAATGACTTATTTAGCCAGCCTCTATCTTCTTTTCCTCATGCCCTGCAGTTGCCATTAATAGAAGGCTCAGCTATGTCAGTGCAGGGTGGGGAAGGAGTACAGTGCGAAGTGGAGAAGGTCAGCTTTGAGCTGACCGGGGCTTAGGCAAAAGCAAGCGCTCTGATTGGCTCCTGGAGGTATTCCAGGGGCTGCGGACATCCAGGCTGACTCCTCACGCATACAGCATGCTATTGATGGCACCATATCGGAGTCGTTAATCACTGCAGTCAGTCTCTTCGGGGAGAGGCCCGCTCTCTGTTACTCACTCGCCAAATGAGGAGTGTGGTTATAACCTCTGACCCTGCTGAGGGTGCATACCTCACTATAATGGGAATGACTTCAGGGTACTGCTCAGGGACTCTCTGAACTAATGCTATGACAGCGAGAGCCTTGCAGGTTTTTACTGTTTTGGCAGTACTTTCGGTTGGTAGCTATTTAAAGGCATGGCGTCAAGTGGCTTGCCAACACCGGTGAGGAAAATACAGACATGCAGTATGAATTGACCTAAGTGAGCTGTTGCTGATGGCTTCTAATGTAATTTCTCATCTCCTCTCGCTCTCTCTCTCCCCCTCTCCCTCTCTAATATTTAATGCGTACCTCCTTCTCAGGCAAAGAATTAATAACTTGAACCGAACAAGAAGGTGCTTGGTACCCATCTTTCTTTACAAATTCTGTTCCAGTCCTTTTTTAAATTTGGAATAGACAACAGTTTAAAGAACGAAGCAAAACAAACTGGCAACATTTAGTTGTAAGGCAGTTTACTCTCACAGCTTGTTTAAGGAAGTCAGGTTTGTTTTGCTTGAATAAAATTCCCTGTCTGAGATCACCTTGCCTGTGGTCATGTTCTCAGTTCTCAGCTTGCAGCGTTTTAATTGTAGAATATTGATAGAATTTTTGGTATTTGCCCGGTTTAAACTCAGCCACGACTTGCGAATATGGTGTTTTCAATGCCTCATGTTTATTTATATTGTACACTTCAATCTCTCAAGCAGTGCATTTATATTTCAGCGCTGTGAGCTTTTGGTAAATGTTGTTTTGCGGCATAAACAGTGAGTTCTGTATTTACACTGAGGGTTGGGAATGAGGGTATACTGGTCTAGTCCATCCAGTCGCAAATGAGCTGATCCAATAAATAAAATATCATTGTCTTTCTTTTGACATTTAAATAATTTCATTATCATGATCTGTCTTTTATGGTTTATGAAAGAAGATTGTACAAAAAGAGCTTATCCAGCAAGGCACCTGAGATCATCTTTTCCAAGTTGAAGGCTGAGTAAACAGGGGTGACTTGCTCCAACTGGAATGCGTGACTCAATGCCTTTTATAAGCCTGTCCAATAGCGTGGGCCCCTGGGGGGTGATGGACAAGAGGTGTCACCATGGTACCAGGGCAAAGGGCGCTCTTCCCGCTTTGCCAACTGCACTGTTGTCTGCAAACCTATTACTGCCTGCCCTCTCCCCCAACCTACATACATCCCTGTCAAATCCTAATCTCCCAGAGTGTCCAGTGGACTGTTTCAGGCCTCCAACACAATGGCCCTCTGTAGTAGTCCTGGCATGCAGGGGCTGGTCTTCGGGATCCTTATTTTTTTGTTCCCACGCATGAAATGATTTCCATTTTGTCTTTTAGAGCAGAATGGTCCATTTCAAAGACTTCTCGGGTCACGTTTGACTGCTGAAAGAGTCCGAGTCGACTGCCGGTGAGCCTGGCGGCAGGGTTCCTGTGACCAATACAGCTTCTTGTGCCGTGCTGATCAAGGGAGGAATGCTGTGATAGGCCCCTTTTTTTCCACCTTTTTGAGAGCGGCCCGCCATTCCTGCGAGCTGAAAGGGCGTCTTTATCCGTAACCGGAGATGAGGTTTAAGTTCTTTCATGTACCTGCCAATTCCATCAGGCTCTTTGTGAATGCTCAATGGTGGGACTGTAGTGGAAAAGTGCGGAAAGCTGAAGAGGGTCATGCCACTGACTGTACCTCCAGCCATACCTGTCAGCGTCAGTGATGTGCGATAAGACTTCAGGCATTCTGCAGATGTCTAATCCAACCCTTTAAAAAAATTCCTTGTCAAAAGGTAAAAGGTTTTCAGCTGGAGGTGGAGTTTTGGTCTTTAGTCAAGAGTATAAGATCAACTTAACAAGTTTAAAACAGGATCACAGGCACATGTTTGGAAGGTATTGTAATCCAGCTTGGTAAATCGCAGTCTGAAGTGTGAAATGTTTAAAGAGTGAGGGTTTTTTTGTGTGTGATTGAGTTTGCTGAAGGAAGTTGAGGCTGCAGGTGTCGCATCGGTAACATATTCGCTAACAGCAGCACTTTAATCTTCTAATGTCAATATGAAAACGTGTTCTCATCCCTATTGTATTTGTGTAATATGACTTCTATCTAGCAAGACCAAAAAGAAACTGGGCTGAGGATTGATTTTATGAATAGGAGCGGTTGCACAACATGTCTTGCTGGAAAGTAAAGTAAGTTCATAGACAAGCTGCGCTACTGTTTTTTTCTTTTTCTTCTAGCGAAATCTGAGTAACATTTTGGCAGATTTATTTGTTGGTCTGTGTAGCGATATACATCACCAGTTGCAATAAATTCCCTGCTTGCATAATAAAAGTTACTATCAAGTCAACTACCGTTAGAAGGGTTTCCGTGGCTCCTTCCAAATGGGTTTAAACCATCTGGATCAAGCACAGGCACTAAATTCAATCTGTGGTGGCTTGGAATGAATAGCTTATTGAACTGACCCAATCTGATTTGAGTTTATTTTTATTTGAAAATCTATGGAGGAAGCGTCCCAGCAGATTGTTAGCCATTTGATGATCCGCACTGTTTGCAATAATCCACTGTTTTGTTAAACAGTCTCTGAAATTCCTGCTCATAACCTGCAAACACACCTTATGTTCCATCTCCACATCACTGTGTTATTGCTCTCCATAGCATTCCTGTTTTTCTGTCAAGCCATATGTCTTTGATTTTTCATTTGGTGTCTTTCTAAACATTCAGAGACTGTGTTTTGTCGGCGTCTGGTTGAGCAAGCAAAACACACCTGTCTTTGAAAACGATGGTTGATTTATTTGGACTTGGTTATAGGAGTAAAGTTTCCTGCTGGCTTTCAGAATGAACCTCCGAGGGATAGCTGGGTGAATTGGACCCACGGTGTTGTTGTTCGGGAGTCTTCTGAAGAAGCTCCTCTTGAACCCCTGCTGAACACGGGGAGCGTGAGAGACCGCCCCACCCCTCTTGTATCCGCTTTCCTCGTTCATAGGTTGGCCGCAAGGACTCGAGAGCAGATCTCAGGGGAAATCAGCTGCATTGTATGGAGCTGCTCCCTCTTCAAATGCATAAAATCTGCAGCCCACCCTCCACTAAACCCATCCCTCTTTTCACCGCAGGCTTTTTCGTCTTCCTCTCTGAATGAAAGACCTGCATGAATAACAAACCTCTAGAGTGTAGAGCTCTCCCCCCCCATGGGACAATTCAGACGGTGTGCATTCCTCTGAAGTGTTTGAACCAGTCGGTCGCTATGGACTGACCCCCTGTCTCCGTCCATTTCTTTCGACACTCACGGAGCGAGTTACTCTTCCAGTGCAGGATGTTTTTTTTCCAGGGACATGTTCGGTGACGAATGAGGCAGAGAGCGAATGAAAGGCACAGTGTGAGAGGAGAAAAGGGAGAGAAAGCTGTGAATGGTAATCAGATTAGTCTTGATCCACCTGTGTATGTGTGCGTGTGGGTAAGCAAGCAGTGCAAAACATCAGCGCTGGCATAGACTAAAGATCTGGCTTATACCATTAACCTAAAGTGATTTACGGCGGCATCATGATACGTCACTTGTTATATGCCTTGGTTGGGTTTTGAAATGTGTCGTAATCTAATTGACTGTTCATTTAACAATTAACAAGTTTGTCTTTGGTATATGGTTTTGAAACCGTTGCAAGCTTGTTGGCTACAAAAATTGCATTAGAAACGTCTGTTTTCCTATTCATTTGCCTTACAAAGAAGGGGTCAGGTAAACTGGATCATGAAAAAATAATGTTGTTTTGCACATCTCTAGTGTTCTGAGTGAACTGGAAGTTGTATTTATTTAAGAACTAAAAACTGAAACTTAAATATTGAGTCAAGGGCGAGGCTTTCTTCTTTGCTGAATCTTTTGGAAAGATTTTGGTGGATTTTGGAAGTAAGTGGTCAGACATTGTAAATACCAAAACTAGGAATGCACAATATATACTTTCAGCATCAATATCACAATATGCGCTCCCACAATGGTCACCTCGCAAGATCTGGAATGTTGAATTGGTATTGTTGAGAAGGAGTCACAGTTGAAAACGTAAAAAAAAAGATTATTTTCGTTTATGTAAATGAGGACTACAGCGGGTCGTACACCGGATGCGCCGCTCAGCACTGCGATGCGCATATGACAGTTGGAAGTAACGCACACTGTATGTGCACATTTGCATATTATTTAAAGGGAAACTATTCAGATGGCGCTCTGTGGCGCGGCAGAAATACGAAGTGATTCCTGAGTCATAGCTGGGTGCTGCAGACAGCCGCAGACTTGTGGCACTTGTGTGCGTACCCTGATAGAAATGTATGTTTAGGATTATAAAACGCATGGCACGGTTTTGACGCAGCGAATCCGGTGTTGTCTTAAATTAGATTTTTGTATTCGTGACCCTGCTAGACACCCATTTTGTTTTATTTGTTTCTTTGCTCTACTGCATCTATGCTTTTGATTGGTTTATTACTTTCCATGCAGATGCAGTCCCTAACTAAATCATCCGAGTGTTTCTAAAATGATGACCCCATGAATAACAATAACAAAAAACATTGTTTTCATTTAGACTTTTACAGTATTTTACTGTACCATCATGAAACCTCAATGTTTAGATCAGAGATGCCCAAACTAGGGCCAATTTGACCCACCATCCCATCTGAGAAGAGTGGAAGAAAGATGGTGATGGCTGGAGATTGCCATTTCAAATTTAATGATGAATCAGATTTAGGCCATGTTTACACTAATGCGTTTTCATTTTAAAATGCATAAGTTTTGCTACGGTTACGCCATCCGTCCACACTACGCTGGAGTTTTCGAGCCCCGAAAACAGAGCGTTTTGGAAACGTTGGACAGGCCATTTTCATTCTAAAACTCTGCTGCTCTGTCTCATTGTGGATGGGGGAAAACGGAGACATCTGAAAATGGAGGTGTGGCTGCAGAGCTTCGCTACTTGATTGGGGCTTTTGGGTCATTGCGTATCCTTCCCTGATTCGTCAAGCCCCTATTACATGACTGTAACACCACCGGAAGACGACAGACCAGCCTTCAATGTAAACAACAATATGGACACAGAAATGGGAGCGTTGTTAGCACTATTGACCGTTTTAGCCGCCATTGTGCAGTTAAACTCTGTCTCCTTACTGCAACAACTCGACCTCGTCGTCTGTCCACAAAAAGACCTCTCTTGCTTTCTTTGCCATCGCGTTCATCGCTCAGCCAGCGTTTGTTAACTAACAATAACCTAATGCAGAGCGAGACTCATGCTTCCTGTTTATACTTAAACGCGCATGCCCAGAGTGCGCGAATGGTCACGTGATAAGCGTTTTTGGTGGAGTAGTGTGGACTGAGATCTGTTCAGAAACGCTGGGTGAAACGTTAGTGTGGACGTGGATCGTTTTCATGCTAAAACGCCATTTTGAAACTAAAACGCACTAGTGTAAATGGGGCCTTAGTTGAAATGTACATACTGTCACCTGATGGATAGAGGACAATGCAGAGACCTTGGTGAGCAAATCAAGGCAAAGGCAGATTCTGCTTGACTAATGTTTTCAGCATTGAACTCCACTGTTCACTGTTATGTTTTATTGCAATACGTTATCATTTTAAATGTTTAAAGTAACTTTTTTTTTTGTTGTTGTTGTTGTTGTTGTTGTTGTTTGTTTGTTTTTAAATATAAAATAAATTAGCAAATGAACCATGGTTAATACAGTAATACAGTTTGGTATATTTACCTTCGGCCCACGACTCATAATGATTGGTTTTGGGCCCTTTATCTAAATACGGGGTGCCCAAACATTTTCATATAAAGTGCATCGGTCAGACAAGTGACTGTAGTCTTTGCCTATTGAAATGCTTGTTAATAAATTCCTCTATTTCTCTTTCTCAATGCAGGTCTTCGAGGCAGCCCCCTTAACTATGGGATTTCAGAAGTACTGAGGGCACTTTCACAAAAGGAGGGAAAAGGGGCCGGCACCGAGAACAAAAGGAGAGGATTGAGCTTTTGAAAAGAGGATCAGTTCTTTCGGCCCCAGTGGGGTGCATGCTGCCCCCTCAACTGGACGTCCTCTTTTGTACGAGCGAGGGAAAATAAAAGCAGGCATGCGCAATAAACTGAGAGAGTTCCGGGATGGGGGACGCCCCATGCTGGGACAGAGGGACAGGACTCTTGTAGTGCTGCTGATGGCTATGGCGCTGACAGTAACGGACGTCCGGGCTTCCTGGGATCAGATGGAGGTTCTGGGTGATGTAAAGTTGGAGGCGTCTATGCACTCTGCCGTGCTTTCGGACATCCGGGAGGCAGAAGCGGTGGTTGCGGCAGTGTCGCAGCCTAGCGGATACCCAGACTCCTCTGCGGTGGTGGGCAGGGTGTTTCGATTGTGGGTGCCCATCAAAGCGAAAGACTCCGGGAGCATAGTAAAGGTGAGAGAGGCAGTTCCTTCAAAGCTTAAATTGCATTGCAAATGTATGCAAACAAATTTGTCCCCCTGGTGCTCAGCGGATCGTCCCTGGTATATCAGATAGCAGCACATCAACACTCCACCCAGCCAGTGTACTCAGTCAGTGCAAAAAAAAAAAAAAAAAAAAAGACGTGACTTTGCCCCAAGCACTGCTCAAATCTTATTCTACGCTTTCCTTATGACTGATGGAGCATAAAATATGTTGGTCCCTGTAATAACACAATACTACTCGCAAACACGTGGTCTGCATCCTTGATGGTGCGGAGCTCTCAGAGATCTGCGAACAGACATGCGGGGGTGCTTTACATTTAGATCAGCGGCATAAACAAATCTGTTTGTTTACCAAAGATTCAGTCTTTGCATTCTGGTTTGGAGTATTCGGTGCTACAATTGGTTATTTGTATTCGCAGTTAAAAATGTTCACTGAAACACTGTTCTTAACTTGAGTTTTTGTCTTGTTTCTTGTCCAGATATCTAAAATAGGCGTTTATGCAATTTTTTCCTTTAAAACAAGCTTGATAATCTGCCAGTGGGGTAAGCAAAGAAACTTTGTTTTTTAACTTTTTACTTTTTACCCCTTTGGTGGGTTATTTAGCTTGGTTTTAAAGAGAAACTTGTTTAATTTTGTCGTGCAGGATTCCAATGGGTCAGGTCATTTCTGGAATATCATGAAATATTAAAAGCTCTCCTCCAGACATCGAAAGTCAGGTAATTTGACATGTTTTAGTTTGTATCCAGGTCATGGAATGGCAGGGATTTTTGTTATTAATTAATAATTAATTTTTGTGTTTTTCATTCATTCATTTTTTTTTGTTTATTCAAGCCGGGGTCATGGGTAGGCCCACACGGAATCTGCGCGCGCAGATTTCCACAGATATTTAGCCCATCATTGATTCTGTTTATTTACTTAAGAAAATGTGTGTAAATTTATATTTATTCAGTTTTTAAATTAATTTCAGTATAAGTATTGACTAATATGAAAATATTCATATGATTTATAATACAATGTGTAGAGTAATATTTCCTGTCTTTTAGTAGATATTTTCTATAGAAGACTTGATTTGTTAACCAAATAAAGTGGATCTAATTGGATTCGCATTGTAAACATCATCAAATAAAAGTTAAAGTATTACTTTTTAGTTCATATATTAAGCTTTTAGTTATGATACTCCCAAAATCATTCCGCATAAATCTGCAGACTTTTCACAAAATTCTGTGCAGAAATAGCAAAAAATGTCTGCAGATTCCGTCTGGCCCTAGTCATGGGTTACTTTCCATTTCTCCAAAAAAAAAATAATAATAATAACAATAAAAACAAATATATATATATATATATATATATACGCATGCTGGATGAGTTGGCGGTTCATTCCACTGTGGCGACCCCTGATTAATAAAGGGACTAAGCCAAAAAGAAAATGATTAAATGAATGAACAAATAAAAAGCTATCAGGCTTTCTATTTATTTATTTATTTTCGTGACCTCTGTGGTGATTACATTATATTAAAGTAGGGCTGGGCGATTATGGTGTATATATCTATATATCTGATCTTCCTGCTCTTCCAAGAGTATCCCAACAATGACCGAAGCCACAAATTAGTGTCCGTTAAACAGCATTACCCATTTTCGGTGGCTGATCATTTTTGACAGCCCAAAATTCAGTACATCTCTAAAGTCAACACACTTGCAGATTCCAATCGTTGCACATTTTTGCTGTGTGTTTGGCTCTCAGATCAGTATAGAATAAAAAAAGAAGTCCAGAGCTTATCATTGTTATTGACACAAATATTATTGCCCAGCCCTATATTAAAGACACAGCAATAGCATCAGATGCAGCACATTATATAGCACCAGGTTAAACTTTCTGACACCTTTACGGCACTTGCATGCATTGAAAATAAATACATGCCACAACTAAACATGGGGCATGTTCTCTGGAGTAGGCTTGGGACGATAAAAATATTTGGGACAGCCAAAATATTCAGTAATACCGTTCCTAAAGTATGTGTAAGATTTTTTTATTTATTTATTTTTGTTGTTTTTAGGACAACAGTATCTCCAGCAGAAAAGATATCCAAAGATGTTGTTTTAAATCTGTTTTTGAAACAACTGAAGACAGCAGAAGTCAATGATTTATTTTCATTATTCAGCCTGACATGTTTACTGCCCCAAAATATATTAAATGTTTCTCAAAATAAAATATAATGTGTTTTTTTTTTTTTACCCAGACACACTTAAAAAGAATATATTTTAGAGAAATAATCACAATATCGTGAAACTGTGATCTTTTTTTCCAAGGTTATCATACTGTCAGAATCTTATACTGGCCCATGCCTACTCTGGAGTGTTGTCTCCATAATTAAACAATTAATAGACATATGTGTGCAAGGTTTATAGATTTATAACCACCTCAGGTGATATTGAGGGTCGTGAATCACTGGCATTGTTATTTTGGGGGCTGAAAAGTTTGGAAACCCCTGTTGTAAAAAACAGTGACATGACAATTAAAGATATATTATTCTTTTTATCTGCTCAGTGCTCATAGATCATGGAAATTCAGCTTTTTAGCCAGCGAACATTGGTGTGTTTGACTTTTTGCTTGGAGTAGTTGTCTAGCAAATGCTGCTTGATTTAAGAATAAATAGGTATCTGGACTAGAAGCGAGACTTAATCTCGTAAGCAAGAAAATAGTTTATTTTTCCGTGTACAAAGCCCAACAAGGTATGCGCGGCTTTCATCTGTCAGCTTGCATTTCTTGGAAACCGAGCAGCACAAACACAATGAAGCATCTTTTTTGCTGTTGTTGTTGACCACCCAGCAGTTGATGAGCCATTTTTAAACCATCCAGTCCATGTCAACTGTTGTTAAAAGCGTGACCCCCGTCCATATCTGTTCATTGTGTTTCTCTGTCCCGTCTGAATGTTGGGCGGCTCTCCCAGGCCTTCAGCGTAATCCTACATTCACTGGATCATTTCTGCCCTGTCAAGCGCATTTTTTTTAAGTTGAAACCACAAGCCCTTTTGTGCACTTTGGGAAAATCTGTCTTGACAGCTGTGCCGGAGAATCTAACGCCCAACAGTTAAAGCTGCCTACAGCTGTTCCCCTACATAGCCATTCAGACCTGTCCAGACCAACAGACACACAATCGACTTCCTCTTTCATTCCTTTACACCGTTTACAATCAGATTCGCAAACTATTAATATTCTTGACGTTTTAAGTCTCGAAAAAAGTAGAAGGAAGGCCTAAAGTGTATTACAACAACAGCTGCAGTGTTTTATTACTTGGATTGTGGGGGTATATGTAACATGCAATGACAAAATAATAATAATAATAATAATAATAATATTAATGATGATGATAATGATGATAATAATAATGATAATAATAATAATAATAATAATAATAATAATAATAATAATAATAATAATAATAA
>CAIGQQ010004613.1:2181625-2192717 GCA_903798035.1 Danio albolineatus | reverse complement strand
AAAAAAAATAGTGTAATAAAGGTATTGTTTATTGTTTGTTCATGTTTGATTTGACTAGATTCAATTTTGAATTAAAAATCATGCACTTAAAACAATTCTTTGAACAAAATACATTTCATCATAGTGGGATGAAGTACTTATTACCCACACACATCTACTGCTTCAACTTAAATGCATTAACTAATGTTAACTAATTATCCTTGCTAATGCTAATTAACATCTTTTGAATTAGCATTTTTGCTCTATATGCTTGTAATTTATTCAACATTTTAAATTAGATTATAAAAAATAATAAAATCTACCCCAATAGAGCTCTTGAAATCACCTGGTGAATATTATCTATATTCAAATAGCAGTATAAATATACAATATTTATATATTGTGGTATGAATACAAATTCACCAGGTGGCTTGAATATCTCTACTGGGATTTTTTATTATATTACATATAATAATTATAATATATTTATTATATATATATATATATAATAGGCGTCATAGGTAGCGGTGAATTAATTATTTATGAATGATTAATTAATTTAGAACAAATTAATTATTAGTAGCCTACCCTTTTAACTAGCTCACCCGTATGGTCTTTGTTTACCCATAACCAAATCATATTTAAAAAAAGATAAGTTACACACAAATTACCACCAGTCAGTCACTTTGTTGTTATAATGGCGTCGACAAACTTGGTTGGTAATAAAGGTGCACAACCAACAGGAACCAACCAACAGTATCTGAGGAAGTACAAGCGTGAAACGGAAAGATTGAAGCAGTGTACTGACGCTGAGACCTGTTACCTGACCTGTTACGGAGGGCTGTTTAGAAATGCTAGATGAAACGCCAGTGTGGATGTGGATGGTTTTCGTTCTAAAAAGCCATTTTAAAACTAAGACATTAGTGTAAACAGCACCTGAGCGAGTATTTTCTAATAATATCCTGCTGCAGGAGCGGGTTTCTGATACAATGAGGACGGGGCAGAGGATCGCGATGCTGGCTCAGCATCGTGATGTCTTTTGGCCATTGGTGATGGATGATGACATTGTCTATTAACCCTAGTTCCAGTTTTTAAACAGTGTATTATCAGGTACAGTAATTGAATTATTCATAAAGTTACAAACAATCTAGTTTCTTATCTTACCTGAATGCAGTTTCTTACCTGAATGCTTTTCAAATCATGATCCGTTCACAGGCTACAAAAACACATGCTAATGATAATTATAATACAAACTCAACATTGCAAATCCTGCGATGTGACTATTGTGAACAATCACAATGCAATTTCAATGCTAAAAGAGAGCACTATATTGCAGCAAAAAAAAATATCAAGAGCAATGTCAGATTTTTCCAATATAGTGCAGTCCTGCATGGGGATACTTTACAATAGAGTTCAATAAGAAGTAAAAACTACATAAATATATAAAAAGTACTGCCTGTTTCTCAACTACCCATGTGCAAATGTCCTCTGAAGCAAAGATGAGTAGAGTTGCATGAATTTTTAACCAAAGAAAATGGCTTTAGTCATTTCTCGTAAACATCAGCTTGGCCAAACTAAAGGGCTCTCCCTCTTCAAATTTTTCAAGCTGGTTCCCCCACTGCCTCCTTTTGTCTCCATTTCTCTCTCTAATATCACAAAGACATGCCTGAGCCTACTCCTTCAGAACTATGAATCTTATCTTTTCAGCTGTCTTCATATCCCAACAATGGGATCTTTTCTTCCCGCAGACTCCCCCGCAAGCGTGCCCTAACAATGGGCGGCTTTATTCGACCCACAACGAAGGGAGTTTTGATTCATCCATGTAATTTGTTCATTTCATGGGGGGAAGAGTTTATACTTCTCATCAGGTCTTTTTAGATTTTGTTATTACAACCCTATCGCAGACGTCCCGAGGGCTCATCCAAAATTAAAATTCTGTTATCAATTGCTCACTCTCAGGTTGTTCCAAACCTACATTATGTTTTTTTTTCCCCTTTACGTAATAGGTTTAAAAGTGTAACAATCATTTCTTCATAACAAATTCTGGAATCTAATGTGGTCATTTTGCTTTTTATGACTTTTTTTTTTAAGGGGACCTATTATGCCGTTTTTACAAGATGTAAATTAAGTCTCTTATAAGTCTCCGATGTCCCTAGGGTGTGTTTGTGAAGTTTTAGCCTAAAATACATCACAAATAATGTTTTATAACTCTTTGAAACTTCCCTTTTAGGCTTTGATCCTAAATGTGCCGCTTTGATGATTGTCGTTTTAAATTCAAATGAGATTGTGCTCTTTCAAAAAAAAAAGGGGCGGGGCTAGAAATTCATACGTGTCAGCCAAGCGGCAACCTCCCGCTCTCCCTCGGGAAGCCAATACGGAAGTAACTAAGACTTGCAATTCATCGAAAATTCCGCTAGTCCTGGCTGTCCTGGCTCCATAATAGAGCAAATCTCCAATGAGCCCACTGGCGAAATGGCCAATTTTACAGCAGAAAAAAAGGTGTTTACAGCCTGGTACAAAGAGCGATTTTGGTTCATATAGCTGATATTACCCTTCATGACAACTGTGAGGGGGGTGAATTTTTTTATAACTCATCCGTTTCCTTTATATTAAGCTAAATTAAGTTTGCATAATTAAGGGCGTGGCCACTTGAGTGACAGCTAGTCGCGCTGGTCGCCGTCACGTCACCTCAGCTGATTCCGGCTGATTCAACGTATTTTTGTGTTGTTTTATATGGCTTTACACAGTCAGTCGCCTTTTGGAATTGTTTCCTGCAATTATCAGATAATATGGCATGCTGTGTGCACTTAATTGTGCTCACAAACCATTCACGTGGACTCACGTTTCCCAGGTGAGTCAAATTATATACTTATACCATCTCTATAAGTGTAATTGCTTTATTTAGGATAATTTATGATTTATAATGTTCTTCAGAACTCTAATGCACTCCAGAATCTGACAGATTGATCAGCTGTACCCTATAAAATCGCCATTTGAAGCGTTGTCATACAGTGTTCTGCTGGATTTCCTAAATAGCCCTACATTTACTAACACAGACTATATCTGAAGTATTTGGATGTAATCCGCACTTTCTTCCTGTTGAAAAACGTCTTAAGAACGATTTTAAGTGGCTTGATGTATTACAGCAGTGTTTTCAACAGACTAAACACTTTATTGATATAGTGTACAACCAAGCACGTGTGTTCAGAACACAAACGAGTCGCAGGTAATGAAATATGATGTGTTTCTCCCATAAGAAAGCCCTTAGCTTAATGCCAGCATGCGTCCCGTAGCTCCGCTCATGCTCCGCCCACGCTCCGCCTCTTTGCCCTTGTTTGGTATGCCTCGGTTGGTGCGATGACGCGCGAACAAAATGGCGACGGTTGGCCACGCCTACTAGTGGCTTCTTTTGGGTTCATCAGAAACCTATGGGTGACGTCACGGATACTACGTCCATATTTTTTACAGTCTATGGTGTCAGCATAGAGGTAAATTGAAAAAAAAAAATGAAGCAAATGAAGCTATGCTAATGAAGCATGAGATGGTCACTAATGGGTGGGGCTTTCCCCCTCTGATGACACCTACAAAGGGAGAATGTCAATCAAAGCTTTTCTGCAGTGATATCAAGTGAGATTTATATATAAAAAAAACAAAACATATTTTTATCATTAGAAGCTAAATATGTTCACAGACTGTTACCACACAACAGTGTTTAAATCCCTTATAATAGTGGTTTGTGTATAATAGGTCCCCTTTAAATAGTTTTATCATGACTATCCGTTTCAAGGTAAACCACAGTACATTTTCTGATGGTTAGTATTGTTTTTTTTTCAAATTTTCATTCAATCATTCATTCAGTTATTAAACCAGTGATTGATTTCATGATTTTTGAAAACTCAAATTCTATAATACTGTAATTTAGATTAAAAGTTGCCATGTAAATGCAAGTTTATATAGACGTTAATAAATAAATATGTATACAGGTGAAGTATGTTGCACTTCTATCATTTAAATTGTGTGCGGCACGCTTTTAAAAATATTGAGCTGTAGCTGGACACAAAATCAAATTGCAATATCAGTCAGAAAAGTCACAATTAGATATAATCGAATAGCATTTATTATTATTTTTTTAATAACAACATACATGTGGATCTCTGTGAGGTAGTTTTCCAAATGCAGGTTTAATAAACAATACCCTAAATGAGAAAATTGTACGTATTCATAATTTTTGTATCCGACCAATATAAACAAACATCCGCGAGCGATTAAGTGGTGGAAAATATCTCTACCTGTTTCATACTGCTCGTTCTGTGTGCACAAGACATGTCAACACTCCAGACAGTCACTTGCTCTGCAGATCCACAGAGACCGCGAGAGAGACATTAAATGACTATTTAATTTAAACGACTCTTAGTAAAATAAAGCTTTTTTTAGTATGAATTAAAGAAAACTTTACTAAATACTCGGAGAGGACGAAATTATCTAAATTGGTTGCAGAATATTTGTACTCCATTTTAAGTGGGTAATCAACTCATTTGCCTTATTTTATTTTTGTAGTTATTATTAATCATGCCATTTATTTTTCATTTGCTGTATATTTTATTAATTTGATGATGTCAATATTTCATATTTTATACATCTAAAATGATTTAGCAATACTGTACAAAATAGAGAGGAGCAGATTTGTATTGTCAGTGGTAGGCATGGGATGATAACCATATTCAAGGTATACCGCGGTTTGGAAAAGTCAAGTTTTTAAAACTGACATAATTGTTTGCTATACCGTTCCTAGGGTATGTGCAAGTGTTTTATTTCCTTTTTTTATTTTTTTTATTTTCATTTTATTTATTATTTTTTTAGGACAACAGTATCTCCAGCAGAAAAGATATCCAAAGATGCTGTTGTAAATTGTAAAAACATCTGCTGTCTTCATTTGTTCCAGAAACACAGAAGTCATTGATTCACTTAAATTATTTAGCCTGGATATTATAAATGTTTCTCAAAATAAAACATGTCGTGTTAAAAGGGGAAAAAGGGTTTTGTTTTTTACCCAGACATATAAAAAGAATATATTTTAGAGCAATGAACACAATACCGTCAAACCGTGGAACCGTGATATTTTAATCAAAGGTTATCACACTGTCATAATCTTATACCGGCCCATGCCTAGTCAGTGGGTGCACATGGTTCCTGAATAGGATAAAAATTGTATAAATAGTAGATTTTTTTTTGTTTGTTTGTTTTTCAACAGTTTTACTTTTAACCCATTGAAAATAAAAGGTTTAAAACAGATCCTTTTTAAATAAAAATAGTGTTAAAAATCAAATGGTTTTGTTTGTCGCATATATTTAACTATGTGCTGTAGGTAAAAGGTGTTTCAATCGGACTATCACCTCAAGTATATTTCAAACGTGTGGGAAGCACTGGTATCTATATATCTTCATGAAAGAATACAAACATAAACAGGGATCCATGTTCATGTTGTTTGTCACAAAATTGCATACGATGCAGAAGTACAAATCAGCCTTGAAGTGTGCAAGACATTTTTATTATTATTATTATTATTTATTTATTTTTACCTTTTTTAAAATACATTTTAAGTTAACTGTAACAAAATCATGATCATTTTGGTGACTTAATCTTGATATGAAACTTTAACCATTTTAAGCATTACATCTCTAACCAACATGGGTGAGTAAATAGGGACACTTAATTTTAGGTCCCCTATTTTCCCCATGCTTTATGGCCCTGGAATAAGTATTATTATTATTATTATTATTATTATTATTATTATTATAGGTTTTTTTTTCTGAAATCTGTCTCGTTCTTTTGCAGTTCCACTTGTGCCATTCAGAATAATCTCAACAGACTCACCGCAGCAATTGAAATATGAAAGAAAAAAAACAACTCCCTTATATTCTTGTTATTGACATTCTCTCTGCACTCATTTCTGCCTTTCCTTGCTCTCCTCACTTAAGTCAAGAGAAACATGCCTTTGGCAGAACTTATACTGTCTTTAGTGTGGGTTGCATGAATCATCACTATGGAAACTATGTGGTTCTCTAAATGTCAGTGTGTGTGTTGCCACTGATGCTCTAGTTTCAGAAGGCAGGATTGAAGACTTGCCTTAAACTTCCGTTTTGCTTCTAAATCAAGGTCTGAAAAGGCACCAAAAGTAGACACATGCCATCTGTGCCATATTTTTTGCAGGGGTGGTATAAATCTGACTATATTTAACAGCATGCGTGAGGTATTTTTTGCCAGTTCTATATTTCCATTAGACGCTGCTGTGTTTTTACACATGATGAGGTGAAATGTAAGTATAGATTCAGTGGCTGTCGAATCAATTTTCTAATTGAAGGATGATTCCAGAATCGATCGTACTTTTGACACATTCAGTAATTGATAGCGGTTTCCAGTTTATTAGTTTTAAAGGGATAGTTCGCCCATATCTGCAGTTCGTTTACTCGTCTAATAATCTAAATAAACAAGGATTGACATCAAGATATTAATTTGAAAGTAGTCAGTAAAACAGTCCATGCTGTGGAGTTGTTGTTTCACTTAATAGGTTATGGCCCCTCTTAAGGCTCCATATTTAAATCTATGTGGAAGCAAATGAGATATGAGAGCTGCAGCTGTGAAGTAAAATTGTCATTATTGTATACGGTAACCCTTCACGCAAGCCACGTTTCATTTGAAGTGCAGCAGTGTCGGTGTTTTAAGCACGCCATCATCAATCAATAGATCAGCCTATAATTAGACTCCCACCTGCATTATTAATGTCTCTCTTAAGTGATCAAATAGGTTCACAATCAGGCTCGCACACATAAGCCCGTTGGTTGATGGTAACATTCAAAAACAAGTCTGCGAAAGGTACAGTTGTGGCGCTTGTGGATTTTTGTGTTTAAACCTTTGAAGCTTGTCAAGTGAAATGAAAAGCCCAGCTGCTGATGCCCTCGCTCACTTAGTGACTGTTGTGGACTGGTTTGAGTTTTAATGACCCAACCACTGAGCACTGGCTCTAAATAATGCATGAACACAGATTATTATCAATCAAGTTAAGAGGATGGAAGCAAAGGATGTATTTTTGTATTTGCAAAGAGGCTTGTTTGTGTTAATAGATCTTCTCAACGCCATTGATTCATTTATTGGTTATTTCTGACTTGAGCGCTCATTGAACGGCTCTCCAGCTGGTGGAGTATGTCATGCCGCAGGGAGCTCTTTGCCACTGTGAAAGCACTCGTTCATTATAGTCTTCACCCCTCCTGTCTTGCTGAATTTAAAGATACTGAATTTGTACTCGCAACCAGGAAAAACTGAATACCAAAACTAAAAACGATGCATCATTTGAGACTTTTGATTCATGTGATTGGATATTAGTCACATTACAAAGTGAGATTTACTTGCAGGTTTAAAGTGTTTGACTTGGCAGTGCATATCTGGCATCACTGTAAGCTCGTTTGTCTTGTTAAATTTCCGACACGAGCCATTCAGTTGCAGTAATCGTTATTTCTTCTCTCGTTTTTTTTACAGATCACAGAAGCAAGCAAGGATGTGCTCCCAGCGTGGTTGCATTGGGATGCAGAGAGCGGCACTCTTCAAGGCCTTCCACTGGAGACAGACAAGGGCGTTCACTACATATCCGTTTCAGTTTCCAACGAGAGCAAAGTCTCCCAAAGCCCAGATGTGTTTTCCATTGAGGTGCACCCAGAGGAGCATGCTGAGACGGACACTTTTCAGCTTGCAATCCAGCAATCGGCAAGCAATGATGCCCAGCCTTTTATCTGTGGCAACGAGGAGCCTGTTACTGTGCTCACTGTCATCCTTGACGCCGACCTCACAAAGATGAGCTCGAAGCAGAGGGTGGAACTACTTGCCAAAATGAAAAAGTTTTCTGGCATGGGGCTTCAGCACATGAAGATTTTGCCTGTGGTCAATAACCGCTTGTTTGACATGTCTGCTTTCATGGCAGGACCAGGGAATGCCAAGAAAGTGGTGGAAAACGGAGCCCTTTTGTCCTGGAAGCTCGGCTGCAGTCTGGATCAAAGCAGCATTCCTGACATTAGTAGTGTTCAGGTTCCAGCAAAAGAGGGGACGATGTCAGCGCAGTTGGGATATCCGGTTGTTGGCTGGCATATTGCTAATAAAAAGCCCCATGTGCCCAAAAGAGTGCGAAGGCAGCTCAACAACACCCCCACTCCCATTCCCTCATTACTCCCTCCAACAACTTACCCTGAACCCCCGATCCGTATCGTTCCAACTCCAACCTCTCCAGCTATTGCTCCTACCTCAGAAAGTTCTGCCCCACCTGTCCGTGGTCCTGTGCCCCTTCCTGTGAAACCTACCATTCGAAACAGGGATTCCGCTCCCTCCACTCCAACCTTAGGCCCCCCTCTGCCAACCCGAGTAATGGTCACCACCAGCACTATCGCAATCCAGCCAACCATGACCAGGCCTGTGTATGTCGGCACCTCTGTAACCCCAGCAACCCCCACCACCAGGAAACCTACAAAGAGACCTCCAAAGAAACCCAAGACATCACCCATACCAAGAGAACCCAAGACCACGACAACCAAGCCACCAAGGCGCAGCACCCCTGCAGTTATTATAGTTGATGGCAATATTAAACCAGAGCTGCGTAACCCAATTGATCAGGTGAATGCGTATGTCGGCACCTATTTTGAGGTGAAGGTTCCATCGGATACATTTTTCGACAAAGAGGATGGAACTACTGATAAGTTGAGGCTCACTTTGCGCAAGGGCAATGATGTGGTTGGGGATGATTCCTGGATACAGTTCAATAGCACAAGCCAGTTACTGTATGGATTACCAGACCCAGAGCATGCAGGGAAACATGAGTATTTCATGCAAGCAACTGACAAAGGAGGTCTCTATGCAATGGATGCCTTCGAGGTCCGTGTCAATATGTGGGGAAACAGTGTTAAGCCACCTGTATTATTTACTGCTGTGTTTGATGGGGATGCACGTACAGTCACCAATGACATTCACAAGAAGATCCTTCTCGTCAAGAAACTGTCCCAGTCTTTTGGTGATCGCAACAGCAGCACCATTACGCTCAAGAGCATCACCAAGGGTTCCATCATAGTGGAATGGACCAACAACAGCCTTCAGCAAAGCCCCTGCCCAAAAGAGCAGATCCAGCAATTGAGTAAAAAAATCTCTGACCTAGATGGCAAACCCTCGTCGATCTTCAGACATGCCATGGAACCAGACTTCAGGCCCTCAAATGTCACCGTCAGAGGCACAGCAAGCTGTCGAAACTACATGTTTGTCCCAATGGGTGAGATCCCAGATCCGACCCCCTCTCCTGTTACTCCCGCTGTGGGTGCGGGAAGACAGAGCACTGATGATGTGTATCTTCACACTGTCATACCAGCGGTGGTGGTTGCAGCCATTTTGCTGATAGCTGGAATCATCGCCATGATTTGCTACCGCAAGAAGCGCAAGGGCAAGCTAACAATCGAAGACCAAGCAACTTTCATCAAGAAAGGAGTGCCCATCATTTTTGCAGATGAGCTCGATGACTCTAAGCCACCCCCATCTTCCAGCATGCCCCTTATCCTTCAGGAGGAAAAGCCTCCGCTTCCTCCGCCGGAGTATCCCAACATGGCTAGTCCAGAGACAACACCTCTGAACCAGGACCTATTGGGAGAGTACACGCCTCTACATGATGAGGATCCCAATGCCCCTCCTTACCAACCACCACCACCCTTCTCCACGCCGATGGAGGGGAAAGGATCCCGCCCCAAGAACATGACCCCCTACAGATCGCCACCCCCTTACGTGCCACCCTAATGTTTGCCAAAACCTCCGGAGCAGGAGGATGGGGAACTTTTTTTAGTTCCACACCAGTGTGTTGTTTCTTTGCATTATGGGATTTTTAGAAGTGGGGATGCTGCAAACTGGGGTTTGAATGTAATGGGATGTTTTTTTTTTGTTAAACAGGACTCTTTAAGGAGATTTTGGGAGGGTGGGATAAGTGGATAGTCTGCAAAGGACAGCAAGAACAACCTCAGCCTCTGACTACTCTGGTTATTGCTAAACTGTTGGGGACAGGACTGTACCCTCCAGATGTGGCGCTTTTGTGTCTAGATGGGCTTTTTGACTAATTATTGGTTTTGTTTAAATTCATTTTGTTCTGTTTTGTTTGACTTTTTTTCTGACTCAGAATCAAAACTCCTTGCCTAACAGCACTCTTTCTATCTTCTGAATTCGTTAATCACGAATAATATAAGCGGACAATAAAGCTGACTGCAGGTGCAAAAGGTTTCATACAGAAATTCAATAACACAAGGGGAATAAAAGAACGGCCTTGAGGGACTTGGACGGCGAATGCGGAGAGTTTTGTGGGATGTCGATTCATTATGGTTTTGCCTTTTAACATGAAATTAAACTGTTTTATATTGTTCTTCACTTGTCTAGTTAAATCACTACAAAGAGGTAGCCAAATTGATTTTTCTTTTTTTTTTTAATCCACTGTATATTTGAAAGTTATGCTTCGATCATCTTTAATTTTTATCATATATATTTTTATTACTTTAAGCATTACACTGAAATAAACACTATTTTCCACCCCTCGATTCTGAAAAAAGCAAAAAAAATAATAAATTTAATCACTAAGTGAAGGTATCACAGAGTGTGTTCTGACTTGAGATTTGTGCTGTATAGTTTCTCGCCAGCAACGTGAAACTTCTGGAGGAGGTAATCTCATGAGTGAGTCCTCTATGCAGATTCTGCCTTCGACCTGACAGGCCCGGAGCCCAGTATTGATCTCACTTAATCATATTTCCCATAGGCTACGAAGAAATCTTGTGATTTAATTGGATGTACAGGTTGACGGGGTCTTTGCATTCTTAATTCTCTCGAAAGATGACAGCAACGGTGTGGAGCACCCTCAAGTCAAAACTACCAATGTACCATCTCACCAGTATAAATCAAGCTACTGACAGTCATCCAGACAGATTGCTCAATTCCGAAGACTTGATTTAATCAGAACAAGCTCGGGTTTTGACGATTTGTAGTTTCTTTTGTTTTTTTTGTTTTTTGTTTTTCTGTTGTTTATTTGTTCTCGAAAAAAAAAAAAAATATATAT
>CAIGQQ010004613.1:2120115-2161300 GCA_903798035.1 Danio albolineatus | reverse complement strand
TAATGAAACAATATTATTCATTTGTTTATTTTAGGGTGGAAGTATCATTAAGATATGACGTTTTAGCGTTTTCACCCTCAAGTTCTCATTACCGTAATGCAAAAAAACACATATAAACATCAAATAACACTGTGGTGTTGTTTGTACAGCTTCTTCATTCTGATTTATGTACTAAATTGTATAAAATTGGACAAAAAATATTGCACATTTTGGTGAAAACAAATGACAATATTTTACCCTCAAATCCTCATTACCGTAATGCAAAAAACCATAAATTGTACTGCTACTTCATGCAGATTTATGTACCAACATACATCATTTGTACAAAAATATTGTTAAACTGTAAAGTGAACAGTTTGTGGAAAACATTACGGTGATGACAATCATGAAAATAAAAGCAATAAATAAATAATAATGTTATTCACAACATAATTATATGGTTCCCACAGTTGAATATGTCAGATCTTGTATTTCAGACATTTGTCAGTGTTTTGTCCTTAAAGTGCTCCTGTGTGTAGCATTAGTTTCTTACATACTATTGTGTTTTGATGTGATTTTTGACCGTTTTAGCTTTGAAATAACTGAGGTGTGGTTGAAATACACAGGTGTGATTTGTGATTTAATATTTCAGTGGACTATTTTGTATAGAAATTAATAGAAATTAATGACATTAGAAATTAATGTCACAGCAAGGAAAAACCGATGGCAATGTCTAAACCACTACGGTAGTGATGATTTTGTGACAAAAAATAAAAAATTATAATAACAACTGTCATGAAAACAGTGTGAACTAATACTCCTAAAATAGGCTGAATTTTTAATGAAACAATATTATTCATTTGTTTATTTTAGGGTGGAAGTATCATTAAGATATAATGTTTTCGCGTTTTTACCCTCAGATTCTCATTACCGTAATGCAAAAAACAACATATATAAACATCAAATAACACTGTGGTGTTGCTTGTACAGCTACTTCATTCTGATTTATATACTAAATTGTATAAAATTGTACAAAAAGTATAAAACAGTTTGGCGAAAAAATATTTTACCCTCAAATTCTCATTACCGTAATGAAAAAAAAAACATATAAAACATATACTGTAAATAGGATTGCTACATCATGCAGATTTATGTACCAACATATATAAATTGTACAAAAATATTGTGAACAGTTTGGGGAAAACATTACAGTGATGACAATCATGAAAATAAAAGCAGAAAAATAAATAATAATGTTATTCACAACATAATTATATGGTTCCCGCAGCTGAATATGTCAGATGTTGTATTTCAGACATTTGTCAGTGTTTTGTCCTCAAACTGCTCCTGTGTGTCGCATTAGTTTCCATTGAGTATTACAATCACATATGATCACTTAACTGATCACAAGTATAAAACAGTAACAGTACAGGAATATTTCATAAATATTATTATTATTATTATTATTATTATTATTATTATAGTTGTTATTATTATTATTATTATTATTATTATTATTATAGTTGTTGTTATTATTATTATTATTTTGTCTGCTGCATTTTTTTTAAAGATTCACTTAAGATTCAAAGAAAGAAAAAAAATCAAGATAAAGGGAACAAATCATTATGAGTGTGAAATATTCATGAAGTAAATCTATGCAAATTCTAATCAGACATGCACTGTGATGGGAGAGCTTATCTCAAGGACCACGTAGACAGAAATTACCCGAATCTGCTGTCAATTTAGAGCAGACACGGGACTCAAACCCACACTTCGAGTCCAGGCCGTTTGCTTGCAGAACACAGTATTTTGCTCAGGACGTTTACTGTAACCAGTTCAGAGGAATATTTCTCTTCCATTTACTCCTTTGATATGTGAAATCTAAAAGACGACTGCCTCTTTAATCAGCGGCAACTGCTTTAAACTTTACGTTCCCACTGTTACTTAAGGGGCTTTTCTGGAGAAAATGAAAAATGACAAGCAATTTCTCAGCGTCTGAGGAGAAAGCTTCATTTACTCGCTCGGATTACAAATCCTGAAGTGACAGACTTGCGAGGTCAGAGGACACCTGATACTTTTTTATGAGGCCGTGTGCTCCTCGGAGAGATTCATTAAAGGAGTAGTTGATAATATCTGGAATTACGTCATTTATACAGCAAAAACGATGCCAAGATGTCACAAACACACACACACTTTATAAATTGTAGCTCACATCATTTATCACTACAACAAGGGGTCACAAGTTTAGAATCATTAAGATTGCTTATGTATTTGATGGAAATCCCTTAAACTTTCGACAGATACTGAATTTTTTAGGTCTTACGAAGCTATAAAGCTCTGATATTTATATTAGTATTTTTTTATTTTAGTCCCAAAGGTCTTAATGTTATTAAAATGTGTGTAAAAAATGTAATAAAAATACAAATAAATTTTAAAAGGATTCACAGAATCTTGCATACATTAAATCTGTTTATATTTCACTCATCGTTACATTGTAAATAAATAACCTGTCAAAAGTCTTGTTAATGGTCAAAATATGTGTAGCAAATGGCAGAAAATCTCACCAATAATGGAACAATTGTGTAGTAAAGGGCAGAAAATCTCACCAATGACGGAAAATGTGTAATAAATAGCAGGATACATCACCAATAATTGAGCAATTGTGTAGAAAATGACAAAAAATCTCACATATGGTGGACAAATTGTGTAGTAAAAGGCAGAAATCTCACAAATGGTGAGAAAGTTGTTTAGTAAATAGCAAAAAATTTCACCAACGGTGAAAAAATTGTGTAGTAAATAAAAATTATTGTTGATGGTGACAAAAAATAGTGTAGTAAATGGCAGAAAATCTCGACAATGGTTGAAAAGTTGTGTAGTAAATAGCAGAAAATATCACCAATAGTTGAGCAATTGTGTAATAAATGGCAGAAAATCTTTTCTATGGTGGAAAAATTGTGTAGTAAATGAAAGAAAATCTCACCAATGGTGAAAAAGTTGTGTATTACAGGGCAGAAAATCTCACAATTGGTGTGAAAGTTGTCTAGTAAATGGCAAAAAAATTCACCAACGGTGGAAAAATTGTGTAGTAAATGAAAAAGTCTTGTTAGTGGTGGAAAAATTGTGTAGTAAATGGCAAAAAATCTCACATATGGTGGACAAATTGAGTAGTAAAGGGCAGAAATCTCACAAATGGTGAGAAAGTTGTGTAGTAAATGGCAAAAAAATTTTTTTACCAATGGTGAAAAATTGTGTAGTAAATGAAAAAGTCTTGTTAATGGTGTAAAAATTGTATAGTAAATGTCAGAAAATCTCGACAATGGTGGAAAAGTTGTGTAGTAAATAGCAGAAAATATTACCAATAGTTGCGCAATTGTGTAGTAAATGGCAGAAAATCTGGTCAATGGTGGAAAAATTGTGTTGTAAATGAAATAAAATCTCACCAATGGTGAACAAGTTGTGTATTAAAGGGCAGAAAATCTTACAATTGGTGAGAATGTTGTGTAGTAAATGGCAGAAAATCTACCAATGGTGGAAAAATTGTGTAGTAAATAGCAGAAAATATCACCAATAGTTGAGCAATTGTGTAGTAAACGGCAGAAAATCTTGTCAATGGTGGAAGAATTGTTCAGTAAATGGCAAAAAATCTCACATATGGTGGAAAAATTGTGTAGTAAATGGAAGAAAATCTTACCAATGGTGAGAAAGTTGTGTAGTAAATGGCAAAACATTTCACCAACTGTTGAAATATTGTGTGGTAAATGAAAAAGCCTTGTTAATGGTGGAAAAGTTGTGTAGTAAATAACAGAAAATATCACCAATAGTTGAGCAATTGTGTAGTAAATGGAAGAAAATCTCACCAATGGTAAACAAGTTGTGTTGTAAAGGGCAGAAAATCTCAGTTGGTGAGAAAGTTGTGTATTAAATGGCAGAAAATCTCACCAATGGTGGAAAATGTGTAATAAATAGCCAATAATCTTGTTATTGGTGGAAAATTGTGTAGTAAATGGCCGAAAATCTTGACAATGGTAGAAAAGTTGTGTAGTAAATAGCAGAAAGTCTTATTAATGGTGGAAAAATTGTGTAGTAAATGAAAAATAATCTTGTCAGTGGTGTATGAATTGTGTAGTAAATGTCAGAAAATTTCACCAATGGTGGAATAATTGTGTGTTAAATGGAAGAAAATCTCACCAATGGTGGAGAAGTTGCGTAGAAATAGCGAAAGTCTTGTTAATGGTGGAAAAATTGTGTAGTAAATGGCAGATAATCTTGTTAATGGTGGAAAAATTGTGTAGTAAATGGCAGAAAATCACACTAACGGTGGAAAAAGTGTTTAGTAAATGGCAGAAACATCACTAATTGTGGAAAATTGTGTAATAAATAGCAGAAAATCTTGTTATTGGTGGAAAAATTGTGTAGTAAATAGCAGTAAATATCACCAATTACAGACAAACGTCGAAGGACGCAAAAAATGATATAAAACTTTCTCAATGTTCCAGAGGCATGGTGTGGAAAATGAAAGGAAAATCCCAGCAATGGCTGAGAAAGAGCTAAGCTGAGAAATGAATCATGCAATAAAAAGTAGGATGTAGTTTCTGTGTCTGCATGAAAACGTTTGAAATGCAAGTCAAATATTGTATCTTATCCACTTCAGCTGCAAAAAAGCTTGCAAGCACTGCATGATCATCACTATGGGAGGCAGAAAGTGTCCAACTTCATAACACCTGTTTAACTCTGCCCTAAGCAAAGGGAAATTTTGTTGATCGTTTAAACTCAGGACAGCAATATGCATAGTAATATATTAGAGTGCCACAAAGCTAAGTACTCAAACTATTGTTTTTTTTTTGCTACATATATGGGGACATTATCGGGAAACATTCCTTTTACTTCCAGATGCTCACTTTATGTTTCATCCCTATGGTAAGCAAAAGTGTCCAACTTCATATCTCATTTCGATTTTTCCAGAATAAGTGGATATTTTGTAATCAGTTAACTGCGGGACAGCAAAAAGGTAATGATTCTTTAATAGGTATGTGACCAGCTGCACAGCATTTACAACCCCATATCAGACATAAAGTTGGACAGTATGGAAAATGCAAAAAAAAAAAGAAAAGAAAGGAAGTTGTGATTTCTAAATTTACTTTGACTTGTATTTCATTGCAGACAATATATGCACACAAAATATTTTGTGTTTTGTCTGGTCAACTTCATTTAATTTGTAAATATACATACATTCTTGTTATTCAGACCTGCAACACACACACAAAAAAAAGATGGGACCGGAGCAGTAATCAGGTAAATTGGTTAAAAATGATGTGACTTGAAACAGTTGATGTCAACAGGTGATTGTAATTATGATTTGGTACAAAAGCAGCATTCAAGAAAGGTCTAGTCCTTTAGGAGCAAAGATGGGCCAAGGATCACCAGTTTTCCAACAAATATGTGAGAAAATGTTTAAAAACAATGTTCCTTAAAAAAAAAAAGATAGAAAGACATTTGGATATTTCACCCTTAACAGTGCATAACATCAGAAAAAGATTCAAGGAATCTGGAGGAATTTCAGTGTGTAAAGGACAAGGACACAAGTCTAAGCTGAACAACAGTGATCTCTGATCACTCAGGCGTCACTGCATCAAGAATCCTCACTCATCTATAAGCGATATTACCACATGGGCTTAAGACAACTTTGGAAAATCTTTGTCAAGTTCCACAATATGTAGTTACATCTACAAACGGCAGTTAAAACTGGACCCTGCCAAAAAGAAGCCCTTGTTAACAGTGTCAAGAAGCACAGTCAACTTCTCTTGGCTCAGAGGCATCTGGACCATCACACAATGAAACATGTATTATGGTCAGATGAATCAGAGTTACAGGTACTTTTTGGGAGAAATGGATGTTGTGTGCTCCAGACAAACGAAGAAAAGAATCATCCAGACTGTAACCAGCAACAAGTCCAAAAGCCAAAGGTGACAAACGTAACTAAGCACAATTTGCTGCCTTCTTTTCCGGGGATGCTCATGCATATTTCAACAAGACAATGCAAAACCACATTCTGCACTCATTACAAAGTCCTGGCCGTGGAGGAAGAGGATACAGGGACTTGACTGGCCTGCCTACAGTCCCGACCTGTCTCCAATAGAGAATGTGTGGCGCATTTTGAAGCTCAGAATGCGACAACGAAGACCCTGTATTGTTGTCTACTTTAAGACTTGTTTGCAGAAAGAATGGGACAAAATGACACCTAAAGCACTTCATCTCTTGGTGTCTTCAGTCCCTAAACGTCTTTTAAGTGTTGTGAAAAGAAACGGCAACATTACAAAGTGTAAACACTTTATTGTAACTTTATTTGAAAATGTGTTCATTAAATAATGTTTGTTGTATTGTCTGCAATGAAATACAAATCAGGCGGTTCGTTCCGCTGTGGCGACCCCAGATTAATGAAGGGACTAAGCCGATAAGAAAATGAATAAATGATTACAATTCAAAGTAAATTTAGAGTCACTTCTTTCTTTTTTATTTGCGTTTTCCATAATGTCCCAACTTTTTTTGATTTACGGTTGTACTCAAAACAAAACATATATTTTGTTTGACTCAAATGCTAGACACTGATGTTGTCAGTAAAGTTTGCAACTACCCAAGCTACCATAGGCATTATATCGAAGTTTGGACATTATTCTAACCATCTCCACTTGTGTTTCACAACAGAAAGATTATCAAACACATTTAAAACAACACAACAGTAAGTGAACCCCAAAGGAATCCTTCTTTGCACAAAAATATCTCTTTAAGAATACTGTTTGTACTACAAAAAAGGATCAGCTTGGATGGACTTGAAGATAAAAGAGCACAGGACATCAGATGAGTATGTTGTTCTGCTGTTCTCACAAGCTCATTCAGATTCGTCCTCAGTAACCCAGGTGTCCCCTCTCGTTGCGCCGTTCCAGGAATGATGAAGCACTGGGCCTCAAGAGCTCCACGCAGGCTGTTGGCACAATCTATTATGCATGATGAGATTTGGCCTCTCTCGATCTCGCTCTCCCCTCCCTTTCTCTCTTGTTGGCTAGATAGCTAGAACTCATTACTTTGTACTTGTTGAGTGGAAGCCGTTATTTCAGGCCCATTAGTTAGCCATAAGGGATTGTTATGTGACCACAGATGCACATTTTCTACATGCTAGCGTGGAATCATTTTTTAATCTTCAGAAGCAAATGGAGGTTCGAGGCAAAGCACCCCGTTTTGTTGCTAGCGCGCGAGTCCATGTGTGCGCCGCAAGTGATTGAAATCTGCTCATTTGCGAAACAAATTCAAAGAGGGTTTGCCGACATTACAGAGATAGTGCCCAAAATTAAGAGTGAGTCCTTGTTGACTATTTCACTCTCGTGTAAGACATGTCTGATCACCCAAAAATGAAAATTAACACATGATTTACTCATCTCAAAAGTATCCTTGGTGTGTATGACTTGCTGTATATGATGTGCTGTGTCAAATTAGAGATCAGTTAAGAAGTTATCGAGAATCTGCATTTGGCATCGATAGTCAATAGTTTCAGATTATAGGTTCAAATCTGAAACTTTAAACACAAAATGCAGCATGGATCTGTGAAGAAAGTCATATACACTGTGAATGCCTTGAAGATGGATAAATTAAGGGGGATACTTTTCATTCATTCATTTTCTTTTTGGCTTAGTCCGCTTATTAATCTAGGGTTCCACAGCGGAATGAACTGCCAACTTATCCTTATATGTTTTACGCAGCGGATCCCCTTCCAGCTGCCCCCCATCACTGGCATACATCCATACACATTCATTCACTACACAATTTAGCTCACCCAATTCACCTATACCACATGTCTTTGAACTTGTGGCGGACACCGGTGTCACGTGTGATAAGGAACAGAGATGGATCCAAAATGCAAGTAAAATGTCTTTAATGACCAAAGTCAAAAATATGACAACACAGGATCTCCGAGCAGAATGAAGACACCAGACGAGATGATCGGACAGACAAAGGGACGGAAGACTGGATGATCAAACAGACAAACGGAAGGAATCCAGCAGACACTCCTGCAGTCCTACGCATAGACAGAGGTGAGTGAGCACACGTAACGAACTGACAAGGAAACTTAGAAAACGGTGTCCAAATATAGACCTATCAATGACACTCAGCTGGTGACTAATCAGAACAGCTGAGTGACGAAAAAACACTTGACCAGCCCTGAGAACCAAAACAATGAACATGTGAATGATCAAAACAAGACAACCCCACGTGAAAACAGACAATCCGGAGAGAGCACAAAACTGCAACCGTGACAGTACCCCCTCTCCTAGGAGCACCTCCTGGTGCTCCTAGTAGAGCTTACCTGGCGATTGTAATCATCGATAAGAGAGTGATCCAGTATGTCCCTAGCAGGAACCCAACTTCTCTCCTCTGGACCGTAACCTTCCCAGTTCACCAAGTACTGAAATCCTCGCCCCCTCCGTCTTGAGTCCAGAATGCGCTTAACCGAATAGGCAGTCTCCCCATCTATAAGACGCGGCGGGGGAGGGACCGAGAAGGGCGGATTAATGGCCGCATGAAAAACGGGCTTTAATTTGGAAACATGAAAAACGGGACAAATTTTCCTGTACGCTGGAGGAAGTTTGAGGCGGACTGCCACCAGACTAATGATTTTGATGACAGTGAATGGGCCAATAAATTTCGGTGCAAGTTTATTACATACGGATTGCAAGGGAATATTCTTGGTAGAAAGCCACACTTTTTGACCGACGACGTAAACAGGAGGCTTTGACCGGTGGCAATCGGCTTTAGCCTTGGTGCGCACGCCCATTTGGAGGAGGGTCTGTCTGGCCCTGTTCCAAGTGCGCCGGCACCTCTGGACAAAGGCGTGAGCGGAGGGGACCGCGATTTCGGATTCCAGACTGGGAAAAACAGGTGGCTGGTAACCTAAGCTACACTGAAACGGAGACAGGCCCGTGGCAGACACTGGTAATGAATTGTGTGCGTACTCCACCCATGGGAGCTGCTGGCTCCAAGTAGCGGGATTCTGGGAAACTAAACAACGCAACAAACCTTCGAGATCTTGGTTGGCCCTCTCTGTTTGTCCGTCACTCTGAGGATGGGAACCAGAAGAAAGACTTACAGTCGCCCCCAATAAACGACAAAATTCTCTCCAAAATTTAGAGACAAACTGAGGCCCCCTGTCAGAAATCACGTCCGGGAGGCCATGAATGCGAAAGACGTGATTTATGACAGCTTCCGCTGTCTCTCTGGATGAGGGTAATTTGGGCAGAGGAATGAAATGAGTAGCCTTCGAGAACCGGTCCACCACGGTCAAAACTGCCGTATTGCCATCAGATGGCGGGACACCTGGGACAAAATCTAGCGAAATGTGCGACCAGGGTCTTGAAGGTACTGACAGAGGCTTTAGGAGCCCTGCGGGCGGGCGATTAGAAGTCTTAGAAACAGCGCAAACAGAACAGGCCAAAACAAACTCATGTATGTCCCGTGCCATAGCTGGCCACCAGAATCGCTGTTTAACTAAAAATAAGGTTCGACTCACCCCTGGATGACAAGCCACTTTGGAAGAATGTCCCCATCGAATGACGTCAGACCGAGTCTCCTCCGGCACAAACAAACGACTGGGTGGGCATGCAGGTGGAGGCGTTACCCCTTCCAAGGCTGTGCGAACCTTGCTCTCGATCTCCCATGTCACAGCAGAAATACAAATTCTCTGAGGGATGATGGGCTCAAGAGACGTATTGCGCTCGGAAAAATAAAAAAGGCGAGATAACGCATCGGGTTTGATGTTTTTGGAACCCGGTCGATAAGAGATGGTAAAATCAAAGCGTCCGAAAAATAATGCCCACCTAGCTTGCCTGGAGCTAAGTCGTTTGGCGGTCTTGATATACTCAAAGGTTCTTATGTTCGGTCCAAACTATAAAGGGAACCCCCAAACCCTCCAACCAATGACGCCACTCCTCCAAAGCGAGTTTGACAGCCAACAACTCCCTATTACCAATGTCATAATTGCGTTCTGCGGGAGAAAATCAGTGTGAAAAAAACGCGCAGGGATAAATTCTGTCATCCAAAGATGCGCGCTGGGACAGGATAGCGCCCACCCCCATCTCCGACGTGTCAACCTCCACCACAAACTGCTGTGACGGATCAGGAGTCACCAGACTAGGGGCTGAAATAAAGCAGTCTTTTAGTTTAGTGAATGCTGCTTGTGCCGCACTCGACCACCTGAAGGGAGTTTTGGAGGAGGTTAAAGCTGTCAGAGGAGCGGCGAGCTGGCTGAAATTGCGAATAAAACGGCGGTAAAAATTAGCGAAACCCAAAAATCTCTGCAGGGCCTTGCGAGACTCCGGGATTGGCCACTTTACCACAGCCTGAATCTTCCCTGTATCCATGCGCACGCCCTCGACCGACACAAAGTGTCCCAGAAAGGGAACAGACTGTGCATAGAACACGCATTTCTCCGCCTTGACAAAAAGCCCATTCTCTAGCAGCCTCTGAAGCACTCGCCTGACGTGTTGCACATGTTCCTGGAGAGAACGAGAAAAAATCAGAATGTCATCTAGGTAGACAAATATAAACTGATCTATCATATCCCGCAACACATCATTAACGAGTGCTTGGAAAACTGCAGGGGCATTAGAGAGACCAAAAGGAAGAACACAATATTCGAAATGCCCCCTGGGGGTATTAAATGCAGTTTTCCACTCGTCCCCCGCTCTTATGCGAACCAAATGATAAGCGTTGCGGAGATCTAATTTCGTGAAAAAGGACGCCCCCTGCAGACGCTCGAATGCTGAAGACATCAACGGCAAGGGATAAGTATTCCTCACTGTGATGTTATTCAGCCCTCGATAGTCTATACAAGGTCGAAGAGACCCGTCTTTCTTTTTCACGAAAAAACCCCCCCGCCCCCGCCGGTGAAGAAGAGGGGCGGATTGTCTTAGCTGCCAGAGAATCAGAAATATATTTCTCCATGGCCTCCCTCTCAGGAACAGAAAGAGAGTATAACTTGCCTTTAGGCGGAGAAGTCCTTGGCAATAAGTCTATGGCACAGTCGGAGGGACGGTGAGGAGGAAGAGAAGCAGCCCGAGACTTGCTGAACACTTTCTTCAGATCGAGGTACTCACTGGGCACGTTTGACAGGTCCATGCTCTCTTCCTGAAACACAGAACGAGACACAACAGAACGAGCAAACGAAAGACAGGATTCATGACAGCTCTCACTCCACATGAAAATAGTATTGAGACCCCAATTAATGTGAGGTTTGTGAAGAACAAGCCACGGATGGCCTAATACCACTGGGGTGTTAGAACAATCAGTTAACAAAAATGTTATATGATCCACATGGTTGCCGGAAGTAATAAGTTCAATGGGTTTGATGGAGTGAGTTATGGTGGGTAAGGGTAGCCCGCTAAGGGCGCGTACAGAAATAGGCTGGGCGAGAGCGACAACCGGAAGTTTATAAGTGAAAGCGAAACTAGCGTCAATGAAGTTTCCTTCAGACCCGGAATCAACAAGGGCCTGGGTGTTCTGGGTTTCGCTTCCCCATAACAACGTGACGGAAAGTACGGTAGCCGTCACAGAGGATTTGTTCAGAGTGATCCCACCCATCAGTAACCTCCTACCTACTGATGGGTGTTGTCTTTTACAGGACAAGAAGCCAAACGATGTCCCGCACCACCACAGTAAAGGCAGAGTCCTTCATTTCTCCATCGGCGCTTCTCCTGAGCTGACAGGCGGAACCTTCCCACCTGCATGGGTTCCGGGTCCACAGTGACCGATTCCGTTGTAATGACAGGGGTCGGAAAACCTGGAACTGGATCCGAGAAACTCCTTTGTTGTTTATGCGTCTCCCTGCGACGCAGTCGGGAATCCACACGAATAGCAAGCTCCACGGCGACTGCCGGTGCTGGCGATACTTCAGGAGCTGGTGTGGCCTCTGCCTGTGTCGCGCCCGTGGCCAGCTGTTGTACCTAAGTGGTCAGTAAGGATACCTGACCAACCAGGGTCTGATTGGCCTGAGCCGTTGTGCCAGTGCCTCATCTTGGCGGTCTATCCCGGCATTGCTAAGCGAGACAAACTCCGTAATCTGGGATACACTCGCTGGATCCATAAATGGTCAGTTCATTCTGTCACGTGTGAAAAGGAACAGAGATGGATCCAAAATGCAAGTAAAATGTCTTTAATGACCAAAGTCAAAAATATGACAACACAGGATCTCCGAGCAGAATGAAGACACCAGACGGGATGATCAGACAGACAAAGGGACGGAAGACTGAATGATCAAACAGACAAACGGAAGGAATCCAACAGACACTCCTGCAGTCCTACGCATAGACAGAGGTGAGTGAGCACACGTAACGAACTGACAAGGAAACATAGAAAACGGTGTCCATATATAGATCTATTAATGACACTCAGCTGGTGACTAATCAGAACAGCTGAGTGGCGACAAAACACGTGACCAGCCCCGAGAACCAAAACAATGAACATGTAAATGATCAAAACAAGACAACCCCACGTGAAAACAGACAATCCGGAGAGAGCACAAAACTGCAACCGGAGCACCTGGAGGAAGCCCTCACAAACATGGGAAGAACATGCAAACTCCACACAGAAATGCCTACTGACCCAGCTGAGGCTGGAACCAGCAACCTTCTTGCTGGGAGGCAATTGTGCAACCCACTGCGCTGGGTACTTTTCATTTTCGGGAATCTCTTTCGGAATCTTTGTCTATTTTAATTATGTCTAACTATCAAACACAAACATGGAATGAAGCATGGAGTGGAACAAAGCTCAGTATCAGGACCTTTGCTTTTTACTTTATACACTACCTGACAACAGTCTTGTTGCCTATCAAAGTTTTAGGAACAACAAATAATAACTTGACTTCTAGTTGATCATTTGGTATCAGAAGTGGTTTATATGAATGGGAAATGCCTCTAGATTACACTTATTTTACCCAAATAATATATGACCATGCCTTGATTTTTAATTATTTAATTAGGACAGTAAAGTCTGACTTTGCTTAGACAAAAGTCTTGTCAGCTAAAGTATGAGACGGAGCGCTATCCTGCTAAAGAATTTGCCCTCTCCTGTGGTTTGTAATGGGCTGCACAAATGGCTTGATACCTCAGGCTGTTGATGTTGCCATCCACTCTGCAGATCTCTTGCAAGCCTACATACTGAATGTAACCCCAAACCATGATTTTTCCTTCACCAAACTTGACTGATTTATGTGAGAATCTTGGGTCCATGCAGGTTCTAGGTCTTCTGCTGTATTTGTGATGATTGGAGATGCGGTTCAACAGATGATCTACTAGATCAAGTAATTTGTTCTGCTCTTATAACTGGGATCCCAACAATACTTTAGTCAGGAAGTATATTTGCTTTCTATGTACAGTAGTATATAGACTTTAAGTAGTACGTAGTACACCGTTAATTTGAATAATACACTATAAAATTATGACAATTGTATTATCTAAGATTAATAAATAGTTAATATGCATTTCAAAGTAGTAATGTACAGTATGGTCCTGTAACTAATATAGTTAATTAAGTTATAGTTAATTAATGATAACAACTGAAACCTTATTATCAATTGTTGGCATATGTTCTATGTTATGATTATGATTTGTGTCAAAATAACAGCATTTTCAGCCACAAACTGGAACATTATTTGTATGTTTAGCCTGTTTGTTACACAATATCATTGCTTTTGTATGGTGGCCGGGAAGTGCAAAACATTACAAAGTGTGAAACCCTTTTACAAAGCTCGAGACAAATTTACATTTTAGAAAACATTTTTACCTATCATAAATCAAATCAAATCAAGTCACTTTTATTGTCACATCATCAGCAGCACGTGTGCTATGATGAGTGAAAAGCTTAGGTGCTGGCTCCAGACAGTGCAAAATACAGACAGTGTAAATACAGCAACAGTGCACAAATACAGACAGTGCAAAATACACCCAGTGCAAAAATACAACATGCAACAAAATACTCCCAAAGGGAAACAAAACAATGTACAAATTGCAATGTTGACAGCAGTACGTATAAGACGATGAGTATGTGAATAGGTAGTTTAAGGCAGTATTGTTTTAAGTATGGATTGATTAAAGTGCAGTGCATGCTACATGTTGATGGTGTGTAGTGAGTGGTATGAAAAGAGTTTGTGTGAGGTGTGTTAAGTGTTCATCAGCCTGATAGTCTGTGGGAAGAATCTTTCCTTCAGTCGGCTGGTGCGTGACCGGATGCTGCGGAACCGTCTGCCTGAGGGTAGCAGAGAAAAAAGTCTATGGCTTGGGTGGCTGGAGTCGCTGATGATTCTCTTGGCTTTCCTAATGCATCGCCTGGTGTAGATGTCCTGGAGGGAGGGAAGCTCACCTCCTACTACGCGGTTTAGCAGTTCGCACAATCCTTTGTAGACCTTTTCGATTGCTGCTGGTGCTGTTTCCGTACCAGGTGGTGATACAGCCAGTCAGGATGCTCTCCACAGTGCAGGTGTAGAACAAGCGGAGGATGTGGGGGCTCATTCCAAACCTCCAAATGTAAGAAGAGGCGTTGTTGTGCCTTTCTCAGCACTGCGTCTGTGTGAGCAGTCCATGTCAGATAATCACCGAGAAACTTGAAAGTGCTGACCCTCTCAACTGGTGTCCCGTTGAGGGTGATGGGAGTGTGTTCTTTCTTCTCTATCCTGAAATCCACCATCAGCTCCTTGGTTTTGCTGATGTTGAGTGAGAGGTGGTTTTCCTGACACCATAGCGCCAGAGAGTTCACCTCCTCTCTGTAGGCCGTCTCATCATTATCTGTGATTAGGCCCACCACCGTTGTGTCATCAGCAAATTTAACGATGACATTGGAGCTGTGTTTGGATGTACAGTCATGTGTGTACAGGGAGTACAGGAGTGGGCCGAAAACACAGCCCTGTGGAGCACCAGTGTTGAGGATCAGTGTGGATGAGGTGATGTTCATTCTGACCACCTGGCGTAGAAAGAGTTGAGCTCGTCTGGGAGAGACGCAGCAATGTTTACGCTGGCTGGTTTATTACTTTAAAGTCTGTGATGTAATTAAGTCCTTGCCACATGCTCCTTGCGTTATTGGTGTTAAATTGACCTTCTACCTTGTTTTTGTACTGACGTTTTGCTACTTTGATGCTTTTTCTGAGGTTGTAGCTTGCCTGTTTTTGTTCCTCCGCATTTCTGGATTTGTAGGTGGAAGTTTGCACTGATAGGGCTGTTCGAACTTCGCCATTGATCCATGGTTTTTGGTTGGGGTAGATACGGACAGTTTTTGTTGGAACCACGTCTTCTATGCATTTTCTGATGAAGCACGTAACTGTGTCTGAGTTCACTTCGATGTCGTCATCAGAAGCCGCCCGGAACATGTCCCAGTCAACGTGATCAAAACAGTCTTTCAGTATGGAATCCGATTGGTCCGACCAGCTCTGAAACGTCCTGAGAGTGGGTGATTTCTGTTTTAGTTTCTGCCTACAAGCAGGCAGGAGCAGAACAGAGGAGTGATCTGATTTGCCAAATGGTGGGCGTGGGTGTAATTTGTAGGTGTCCCGGAATGGGGTGTAGCAATGGTCCAAAATACGATCACCACGCGTGTTTGTGGTGATGTGTTGGAAGTATTTTGGAGCAATTTTCCTGAGATTGGCGTTGTTAAAGTCCCCTGTAACAATAAACGCTGCCTCCGGGTGTGTGGTTTCCTGCTCGCTTATGCTCCCATACAGTTCCTTGAGCACCTGTTCTGTGTTGGCTTGAGGGGGGATGTAAACATCCGTGATGATAATCGCTGTAAATTCCCTTGGTAGCCAGTATGGTCGAAGGTATTCCAGATCAGGAGAACAAAACGATCTAACCGAATGAATGTTTCTCTCATCACACCATAAGTTGTTAATAAAGAAACAAACACCTCCTCCTTTGCTTTTCCCTGTGAGTTCTTTCCTTCTATCCGAGCGGTGCACGGAGAACCCCGAAAGTTCAGCAGCTGTGTCTGGTACCTCCGCAGATAGCCAGGCTTCTGTAAGACAGATAATGCAGAAGTTTCTTGTTTCCCATTGGAAGGAAATAGCTCGCAAAGTTTGTTGTCCAGTGACTGAGCGTTAGCCAACAGAATGGTGGGGAGCGGAGGTCAAAAGCCAGGCTCTCTTTCCTCTTTTCCGGCTGCATTTTCGTGGTCGGCGCGGTTGTGTGACCCAGACAAAGGGCTCTGTTGCTGTGTTTGTAAACAGAGCGTCGTTAAAGAACTCAAAGTCCGGTTTTCGATGTGCGACGAGGGAACCAATTTCCAGAAGTGTGTGTCTTTCGTAGGCAATAAGCACGTGTACATCCAGCACGAAAAACAACAAAAATACAAGTAAAACACACAAAATACAACAAGGTTTGCTGAGAGCTCGCAACACGGCGGCCATGCTCAGCGCCATCTTGTGACGTATTCAGACACATAAGACACAAGAAAAACGATTTTACCATGGACGAAACAAGTTTACATTTTAAAAAACAAATTAACAGGAATCAAAACACTGTTACCAGTCCCGAAACAAATTTACAATAACAGATTTTTTTACGGAAAGGGAATGTACCAAACACCGGAAGTGACGTGGCGAAGACGTTGTTATCGTCGTTAGAGTGCGAACTAAAAACCTTAACACAGACTGATGTACATTTGCTGTACATGTAACCAACACGTGATCGATATAATAATAATAATAGGTATTAATATATATATGTTATTAATATGATAATTAAGCAGAGTAATACCAACGCCTAACACCTAAACTTCATTCAGTTTACTTTTAAGAGTCCTCAAGCAGATGTTTACACAGTGTAGACTTGACATCATGTCCATGAATACAGCGTACGAGGGTCCCTCATTAACACATTGAACACATTGATGCAGTATGTCTGGTGTTTACGTCTGGTCCGCGTCTTTTAGAAACTCCAATCACCGACCACAAAGCAAAACCGCGCCAAGCTGCTCGTGTTTGCCACAAAACATCCCTCGGCTGCAGTCCATGTTCGGTCACCATAAACTTTATTTATGCCATTTACTCCACAACACGAATTTACCGTGCTCACCATAAGCGACGACAACAACGCCTTCACCGCATCACTTCCGGTGTTTGGTACATTCCCTTTCCGTAAAGAATCTGTCATTGTAAATGTGTCATTGTAAACGGGACTGGTAAAAGTGTTTTGCGTCTTGTTACAGTAATTTGTTTTCTAAAATGTAATCTTGTTTCGTCCTTGGTAAAACTGTTTTTCCTATGTAATTGTGTCTTATGATAGGTAAAAATGTTTTCCAAATTGTGAATTTGTCTCAAGCTCCGTAAAAGTGTTTCACACTTTGTAATGTTGCTTTGCACTTCCCAGCCACCGTACTACTGGGATGGAAAATACAATTCATGACAATTCATTTGACTTGCCAGCAGCTAGCTCTCTGAAACTCTCACACGGTCGCCCACTGAAGCTAAGCAGGACTGTGCCTGATCAATACCTGGACAGGGAGACCACATGGGAAAGCTAGGTTGCTGCCAGAAGTGGTGCTAGTGAGGCCAGTAAAGCGAAGGGGACTCTATATTGCTCAGTGAGCGCAGTCTTTCGGATCAGACGTTAAACTGAGGTCCTGACTCTCTGTGGTTGTTAAAAATCCCAGGATGTTCATTGAATAAGAGTAGGGATTTAACCCTGGCATCCTGGCCAGATCTGCTCATTGTCCACCATGGCCTCCAAACCATTCCCATATCATTATTGGCTTAATCACTCTGTCTACTCTCCACTAGTCAGCTGGTGTGTGGTGTGCGGTCTGGCATCCATGTGGATGCTGCACACTGGTGGTGGATGAGGAGATCTACCCCATTGTGTAAAGCGCTTTGAGTGTTTGGAAAAGCGCTATCAAAATGTAAGGAATTATTATTATTATTATTATTGTTATTATTATTATTATTATTATTATTATTATTATTATTATTAACAACTGTTTATAAGCATTTTTTTTACATAATCCCCATAATTTGGCTAGTTGTGTTTTCTCATGATATACAGCTAACTATCATAAAACAATTGAACAGACCCAAAACCCAATTATATCCTGTCATTGTGCTACCAATCAAAACAGTCTAATCCAGCAAGTGTCATTTATGCACAAATCAGCTTCAGCTTCCAATGGGAGTTTCACAGAAACGTCTTTCATTGGGTGGACTGGTAATGTAAACCTTGTCAGTGGCGAAGAAAATTAATGCGGGCCTGATAACTGCTTGATGGCCCTTCAGTGAGATCATTACTGTTAATGCCAGCTTTCTTACTCGGGCTGCTTGATGCGCATTATTGGATCATTGCAGTAGCCGACTGGATGACACTTCAGCAATCTTTTTCATTACCAGGTCACATAAATCCTTACATCCTCTTGTCACTCTCTCATAAAGCTCTCTAAATGTTATTTCCCCTCTAATGAGCTCTTTAGTATAAATACAGTTTTTTGGGGGGGTTCTCGTGTAGTGGTGATTGAGCCGAGAATTACCATAAGTGGGTTTTGAAAAAATGGAAAGAAGGAAACTGACACAAATAATAAGCATAACAGTACATGTTGCTCTTGGTAAAATCATAATATTCCTATGTTTAGAATGGAGTGCCACAACGCTAAGTACTATATACATACAGACACATACATACATACATACATACATACATACCTATCTATCTATCTGTCTGTCTGTCTGTCTGTCTGTCACGATCACCAGAGATCTCTCCTCTATCAGAGATCGCTGGTTCACACTTCCATGAACTACATCAACCGCGTTAAGAACTACAACTCCTGTCATGCAGCACACACACACACACACTCCTGTTCCATATCACAACTGATTGCATACATACCACTGGAGGTTCGTCATGACTGATTACTCACACTACAAATGCAGCACACACACTCTCAGTCGACGCTGAGTATTGCGATCTGTTATAGTGACCATACAACGCGTTTCTTTGTTCCTGTTTGTCCGTGTTTTGACCATAGCTTTTACTGTTTGATTATCTTTGCTTGCTGCCAGCCCTTGTGACCTTCCACCTGTTTTTGACCATGATTTGGATTTCCTATATATATCTGTTTGTTCCTGATGACCGCTGCTATACTGACTTCATTAAAATCTGCATTTGCATCCTCACCCCGTTGTATTCGTCACTACCAGCCGTAACTCTATCTATCTATCTATCTATCTATCTATCTATCTATCTATCTATCTATCTATCTATCTATCTATCGAGATTTCGCCCAGTATTTCGTTGTTGCATTCGGGATATCAAAATAATTAACCCTGAAAAAGCCAAAGCAAAGCAAACACTACCAGATTACTGCTGTGTTTGTGAAAAACACTAAACACACGTGGGCATTTCTTCTTTCTTTCCGTTTACTTAACTAGTCTGCAGTAACAAAAACAGGAGACTCATTAGAAACAGATGGCCAACCAGAAAGTAACTCAGGGTTATACAAAGAGTGTACAACATAAAATACATATATTCCTAATTTGCGAGTCCCAGTGTGATCTCAGTACACTATAATTACTATGGTATAAATACAGCACTATAACATACAAAAGAGAGAGAATGACTTAGAATATCACTTGTTTGTCGAACTGTAGTGAGTCTTTTGATCTGCTGTCACTCTATGTGGGCGAAGTAATACAGAAGGGTAAGGAGGCTGTAGGAGTTCTGATATTGCAGAATATCACACTGCTATCAGCTAATTAGATTTGAGAAACAGACAGAACTATTGTATATATATATATATATATATATATATATATATATATATATACAAGATATTACGTCAACACGAAACTCTACTTATTTACTCAGTAGTATACAATAGAGCACCATGTACTGTAACACAATCTACAACAGTAAAGCTTGCTATAGACTGACATTGCAATTGCAAAGTAAAGTTAAACTATTTTAAGCCCTTTTAAAGATTTAATTACATGAACCTGTTCAATAGACTGGTTAAAAAGACTAGTAGTTTACCACGTTTAAATTAAGTGTTTACTAAATAATTGCAACGTCCTACATTTTCAGTAGTCAACTGTTCTTCCCGACACATAATTTTACATATTACTTATGATAAACATAAACAATGCATATCTAATTTTTGGTCTTAAATGTAAAAGCTATATTCCATATTTAAACTAGATTGTTTTATTTAATTTTCATTTAACTCAATCATTCATTTTCTCTTCGGCTTAGTCTCTTTATCAATCTGGGGTCGCCACAGCGGAATGAACCGCCAACTTATCCAGCAAATGTTTTAAGCAGCGAATGCCTTTAAATTACACTTAAATCAAACCAAATAAATATTTAGTCAACTATCTAGAGTAGATTTAGTCGACTAAAATATTATAAAATTTTGTAAACTAAAACTAGACTAAAACTAAAATAAGTCAGAAGACTAAAATATGACTAAAACTAAATCAAAATGTGCTGTCAAAATTAACACTGCAGGTAAGTTGATATTTCTTTTGTATGTTGTAGTGCTGTATTTATACCACAGTAATCTGGTAGTGTTTGCTTTGCTTTAGCTTTTTCAGCGTTAACTATTGTGATATCCTGATTGCAACAGAAGAATACGGGGAAATCTCTGTAGACTGATTACATTTCATGCCGTTCAGCCTTATAATCTTAAAATGTGAGCAAAATCACCTGTTTTGTCATCACTTTAGACATTATGCTAGAGAATCATTCCAATACTAGCTCTAAAGTTATGTTCATGAAGTAGCAACGATTCCTGCTGTTCTGACAGTCAGCTGCAGATGTGAATGAACGGCAGAAGAAAGTAGTTCCGCGTACAAAAGGAATTTTGAGACTGTGTTTGGTTTTCATTTTTATACACACGATTATTAAACTAATTGTCTCAATACCAGAGATGCACAAATGGAAATGCACATACTTGTACCAGCTGTACACATCTGCGAGTTGTCTGTAGCTCCAAGTATGATTAAATACCTAATTGTCAGCGTTGATGATGTATTATTTCCCCTCGCTCTTGTCGCCATACAAGAATGATCCATTTCCACATCTCGTCTATAGTGCAATAAAAGAAAAGCTCTAATTCCACATCATCTTTTACGACTTTATTATCCAAGCTATTGATTCAATTCATGTGAAATGGGGTGCCAAAGTCTTACATTTCCACCATATGCTGGAAGCAAGGCTTGTGAACGATACGTGCCTGAATTACGACTGATAATGGATGGCTTGACATTTTGTTTTTCTAATGAAATCCTCCAAGCCTAATTTTGCACTTTCGCTGATGAAAACATGAGCCATTATAGAGTGATTTGCAGTATAATCATTTGGGAGCTATTTTTGCTTTTTTTTTTTTTCTTTCCAGGTAAGGCATAATGGGATGTTTGTTTGTCAGTGATCGATGCACGTGTATCTGATTTGCAGTGTGTTGTGGGATGGGCTGCCAGATGGATTGCGGGACTGTAAAATCGCAAGTGGTTTTGCTATCAAACGAACACTGATGTAAGTGGACACATGCACTGCAGATCACACACACACAAACAAGTGTTCAGCTGCATATTGCTGCATTACAGCTCTTGTGGGACTTTTCCAACTGCAACGTTGCTGTCATGATAGTATGTGTGCTCAAGTACTCTTATCCGAACACAAAGATGGATGGGTTTTTAATTTGCACTGGGACATGTGATCAAAATGGAATCTATGCATTTCATCAGTTTTACAGGGAATAATGGGAAATGTAGTTTGATTAAAATACCACCATTCTTCATTAACAGTGAAAATATGTACAAGTTTAATATATAAAAAGTAAATTATTATAATATTTTTAAGCACAAGATGCGAATCACTCCCTCACAAAATTGGTTCATAACCCCCCAAAAACATGATTCACTATTTTTGTCCAATTAAATCAATCGATAATTAAATAATAATAATACTGTTGAAAAACTCAGTTTCCTATATTTAAATAAGTACACTGTCTAAGAAAGTCTAGTCATCGATTCCAGGTGACTTCTAGTTGATCATTTGTAAAGTGGCAGAAGGTAGATTTTTCTGATGAATCATCTGTTGAACTGCATCCCAATCATCACAAATACTGCAGAAGACCTATTAGAACCTGCATAGACCAAGATTCTCACTGAAATTAGTCAAGTTCAGTGAAGGACCAAACATGGTTTGAGGTTAGATTCAGTATGGGGGCTTGCGAGAGATCTGCAGAGTGGATAGCAACATCAACAGCCACAGGACATTACAAACCACAGGAGAGGGCAAATTCTTTAGCAGGATAGCACTCCTTCTCATACTTCAGCCTACACATCAAAGTTCCTGAAAGCAAAGAAGTCAAGGTTCTTCAGGATTGGCCAGCCCAGTCACCAGACATGAACATTATTGAGCATGTCTGGGGTAAGATGAAGGAGGAGGCATTGTAGAAGTATCAACAAGACTTTAGTCTAAGCAAAGTCAGACCTTACTGTCCTAATTAAATCATAAAAAATTAAGACATGATCTTTTTTAAATAAGTGCAATCTAGAGACCTTTGCCTTTCGTATAAGCCACTTCTAATACCAAATGATCAACTAGAGGTCAGGTTGTTCCTAAAACTTGGATAGGCGACAAGACTTTTGTCAGGTAGTGTATCTTAAAAATAAATAGTCATGCTCCTGACTACATACTTTACAATATGTTATTTATATTCTATATAACATATTTAAAGCAGTCATCGGACAAATATTGTGCTAAAATCTTATCATGAAACTTGGAGTTTCCTTCTGGAAAAACTTTCAATAAATGTGTTTTGACCTCATTGGCAAGCTTTTGATAAATATAAATATATAAAAATTAAAAAATTAAAAACAAGCAAAACTTGAGATATATAATCATTGCCAGTTAATGAATATCACACAAAATTATATATATATTATAATTATAATTATATATAATTATATATACGAAGTATGCTATCCATCTCAGATGCAGAAAAGCTAGTTCATGCTTTTATGACTTCTAGGCTGGATTACTGTAATGCTCTGCTCGCTGGTTGCCCAGCCTCCTCTATTAACAAACTTCGGCTAGTACAAAATGCAGCCGCCAGAGTTCTTACCAGGCCTAGAAAATATGATCATATCACCCCAATTTTATCCTCGTTACACTGGCTGCCTGTTAAGTTTCGTATTGAGTTTAAAATATTACTTCTTACATATAAAGCATTAAATAATCTAGCTCCTGTTTATCTAACCAACCTTCTGTCTCGCTACAATCCAACCTGCTCTTTAAGATCTCAAAACTCAGGGCTTCTAGTAGTACCCAGAATAGCAAAATCAAGTAAAGGGGGTCGAGCCTTCTCATTTATGGCTCCTAAACTCTGGAATAGCCTTCCTGATAATGTTCGAGGCTCAGACACACTCTCACAGTTCAAAACTAGATTAAAGACCTATCTGTTTAGTAAAGCATACACTCAATACGTCACTTAGCAGTATGATGCATGAATGTGCTCCACGCATCTCCTTTATATACACTATGAACTGCAGCTACTGTACGTTAATTATTCTCTTTGTTCTCTATTTCCAACTGGGGATACTCATCCTCAGGCCCCCAAAGACTATGCAGCGCCACGGATGCGATCCAAGACCCGTGACGAGACGATTGCAAGGCTCCATAATCCTGGACCTCGCTGTATCCTGAGCAGCTGCTTGGCGGAGTAGCAAGCAAGAGACGGATTCCTGTGACCCTCCAAGGACAGACGAACCTCGAGTTCTCCAACCTCTGGCGCCTAGACTGCAGCTAGAGCTGCGCACTGATGGATTACTCTTCTGTGTTTGGACTCTAAGTAGTGAATATTAAACAACACTGAACTGAACTGAACTCAAACATTAATAACTAAACTGACATTTTCAATTTACTATAACCTTCTATGTGAAGCTGCTTTGACACAATCTACATTGTAAAAGCGCTATACAAATAAAGGTGTATTGAATTTAATTGAATATACACTAATATGTATATATAAGACAAAAAAAATAAAGGGAACACTTAAACAACGTCAAGAGCTTTGTCCCAAATGGAGCACTATGTACTTATGCAATAACACAGCGATATTATATGTAAGTAGTGTCATTCCAAATGTAACACTAATGTTTTTTTTAACTAAGCGGAAGTACAAACTGTTTCCCAGATGATGTTTGACGGTTGCCAAATTTGTGAAATAAATGACCAAAGTAACATTAATAGCTGGCATGAGTATAACCGCATTGACCTGAAAGTTATCCAACATGTATGCCCGATAGCTCCGCCCCTTCATATCAATGCGAGCTGTGGCAAGAAGGCTCCCTGTGTCTGTCAGCGTAGTGTCCAGAGCAGGGAGGCGCTATCAAGAGGCAGGTCAGTACATCAGGAGATGTGGAAAGGGCTGTAGGAGGGCAACAACCCAGTAAAAGGACCACAACATCTGCCTTTGTACAAGAAGGAACAGGAGGAGCACTGCAAAATGACCTCCAGAAGGCCACAGATGTGCATGTGTCTGCTCAAACAGTCAGGAACAGACTCCATAAGGGTAGTGTGAGGGCCCAACGTCCACAGGTGTGGGTTGTGCTTGCAGTAATGCTTAGCATTTGCCAGAGGACAACAAGATTGGCAAATTCACCACTGGCACCCTGTGTTTTTTACAGATGAAAGCAGGTTCACACTGAGCACATGACATACGTGACAGAGTTTGGAGATGCTGTGAAGAGCATTCTGCTGCCTGCAACATCCTCCAGCATGACTGGTTTGGCAGTGGGACCAGTAGTGGTGTGTGGTGGCATTTCTTTGGAGGGCCACACAGCCCTCCATGGGCTCACCAGAGCTAGCCTGACTGCCATTAGGTACCGAGATGAGATCCTCACACTCCTTGTGAGTCCATATAACTGCAAACCGTTCTACTCGCCGCGGGAGTTTTCCTCGTTTATCCTGACCAGTGTTTACATCCCACTGCACGCGACCGTGAGTACTGCTCTTTCACTGCTGGCTGATCTAATCACAGAGACAGAACAAAAACACCCAGACTCTGTTTTTATCATTCTTGGGGACTTTAACCAGGCAAAACTCACACATGAGCTGCCCAAATTCAGACAGCACATTACATGCCCTACCAGAGACAATAACATTCTGGACCATTGCTACACAACAATAAAAGATGCATATCGCTCCGTGGCCAGAGCAGCTCTAGGACTCTCCGATCACTGCCTGGTTCATCTTATACCAACTTACAGGCAAAAACTTAAAACTACTAAGCCAGTATTAAGGACTGTTAAGAGATGGACCAACAACACAGAGCAGGTCTTACAAGTTTGTTTTGAATGCACTGACTGGAGTGTTTTTGAAGCTGCAGCCACTGACCTGGATGAGCTCACAGAGACCGTAACATCATACATTAGTTTCTGTGAGGAGTTATGCATCCCTACCAGGACCTACTTATCATTTAACAATGATAAACCATGGTTCACACCAAAACTTAGACAGCTTCGTCAGGTCAAAGAGGATGCCTACAGGAGTGGGGACAGGATTCTCTACAACAAGACCAGGAACATTTTAACAAAGGAGATTGGTCTAGCTAAAAAGAACTATGCAAAAAAGCTGGAAAACCAGTTTTCTGCTAACGACCCTGCATCAGTGTGGACTGGTCTGCGAACCATCACGAATTACAAATCATCTCCCCCCAGTATCGATGGCAGTAAACTTCTCGCTAACGACCTGAACACGTTCTACTGCAGATTCGACACCTTCGACCAGACACCCTCTACACAGCAAGTAACACCTCTACCCACCTCCAGCCACAACCGCCCTGACCATCTTTCTACACAGCCATCAACACCTACAGACATCTCCCTCTCCCCCCCTGATCTTCAGATCAGTGAGGATAATGTGCGTCAGGTCTTCAGTAAACAGAAGAGAAGGAAAGCGCCAGGCCCAGACGGTGTCTCACCAGCCTGTCTGAGAACCTGTGCTGACCAGCTGGCCCCCATTTTCTCGCAGATCTTCAACAGATCATTGGAACAGCGCATAGTTCCATCCTGCTTTAAACGCTCCACCATCATCCCAATCCAGAAGAAACAAAAGATCACCGGGCTCAACGACTACAGACCTGTCGCCTTAACATCTGTGGTCATGAAGTCATTTGAAAGACTGGTTCTAGCATATCTGAAAGACATCACCGGACCTTTGCTGGACCCCCTGCAGTTTGCCTATAGAGCAAACCGGTCTGTGGATGATGCAGTCAACATGGGACTGCATTATACCCTACAACATCTGGACAAACCAGGGAACTATGCAAGGATTCTGTTTGTGGACTTCAGTTCTGCCATTAACACCATCGTCCCATCACTGCTCGAGTACAAACTGACCCAGCTCTCTGTTCCTAGCTCTGTCTGTCAGTGGATCACCAGCTTTCTGACAGATAGACAACAGCTAGTCAGAATGGGCAAAATCATGTCTGACAGCCGCACCATCAGTACTGGTGCCCCCCAAGGATGTGTTCTCTCCCCAATGCTCTTCTCCCTGTACACCAACGACTGCACCGCAAAAGATCCCACCGTCAAGCTCCTGAAGTTTGCGGACGACACTACTGTTATCGGCCTCATCCGGAACGGTGACGAATCTGCATACAGACAGGAGGTGGAGCGGCTAGCTTTATGGTGCAGTTACAACAATCTGGAGCTGAACACGCTCAAAATGATAGTGGACTTCAGGAGAAACCCCCCTGCACTCCCCCCACTCACCATCATGAACAACACTGTGGCTGCAGTGGAGTCATTCAGGTTCCTGGGCACCACCATCTCTCAGGATCTGAAGTGGGACACTCACATAGACTCTATTGTGAAGAAAGCCCAGCAGAGACTGTACTTCCTCCGTCAGCTGAGGAAGTTCAAACTGCCACAGGAGCTGCTCGTGCAGTTCTACTCAGCTGTCATCCAGTCCATCCTCTGCGCTTCAATCAACGTCTGGTTCGCCTCAGCAGCCAAATCTGACCTCCGTAGACTACAGCGAATAGTCCGGACTGCTGAACGAATAACTGGCACTACCCTTCCTACACTTCAACAGCTGTACTCTTCCACAGTGAGTAAAAGGGCTCGCAAAATCACCCTGGACGCCTCGCACCCAGCACACTTCCTGTTTGAACTGTTACTGTCTGAGCACCGAGCACAAAAACTGCCAGACACAGGAAAAGTTTCTTTCCTCAGGCCATCTACCTCATGAACAGTTAATATTTCTCCTATTGTGCAATAAATGTGCAATACTTTCTCACACGCACTTGTACACAGCACCTTATAATAATATACAATGCAATACTTACTCTTTTGCACACAGCACCTTATAACCTGTATATTTATAACAAATCTGTACATACATTTCAACATCCAGATCGTTGGACTGCATCTCTGTTTATTGTCTATTGTCTTCTTTTATAATATTTCAAGAGTTCACACTTATCTGATGATTGATTATAAAGCTTGTTTGGCATGCTGTCCCGGGAGAGAGCCCTGAGCTCATAAGATCCTCGAGCCCAGGGCTCCCTCCCGTTCGCAAGGCGAGAGGAGAGTTTGAGCTCAGGTAGATCTCGAGAACTCCCCTGCGAGTAGCTAATGAACAGATAGTGATCGCTATGAAAAGATAACTACTAACTAGGAGCATATCTATGGTGCTGATTTGTATTAGTCCATTAACTTAAGTTGCATGATTTTGGACGGTGGGAGGAAACCGGAGAACTACGTGAGCACAGGGAGAACGTGCAAACTCCACACAGAAACATCAGCTGGCTTGGTAAGGACTAGAACCAGTGATGTTCTTGCTGTGAGGCAACAGTGCTAACCACTGGGCCACCGTGCCACCCATCTAGGAAGGAGGAGGAGTAGGGGTGGAAGGGGGGATCCTTCAAAACGAAGATGGCTGTGATATGGAACTTAGGGTATATATAGTGGCTTAGGAATCGTCTGATTGGTAATCATAAATTGGATAATGCAGGACCAGCTGCGAGCAATCATCTGCACGTGATCCTCTCGAAATTAGTTTATAAATAAACTTCACTTATTCTTTGTTGTCACTTGTCACTTTATGTACTCTGGAAGCTTCTGTAGCCAAAGCAAATTCCTTGTGTGTGTGAAGCACACTTGGCAATAAAACTGATTCTGATTCTGATATGAAGGTGCAGTTGGCCCTGGGTTTCTTCTAATGCAGGACAATGCTAATGTAGCATTAGAGTAGACCTCATGTAGCTGGAGTGTGTTAGCAGTTTCTGCAAAATGAAGGAATTGATGCTACGGACTGGCCCTTTGATTTCCCAGACCTGAATCCAATTAAGCACATCTAGGACATTGTGTCTCGCTCCATCCACCAATGACACATTGCACCATAGACTGTCCAGGAGTTGGCCAAACTTTAGTCCAGGCCTGGAAGGAGATCCCTAAGGAGATCATCCGCCACCTCATCAGGAGCATGCCCAGGAATTGTAGGAAGGTCATACAGGCAAGTCGAGGCCAGTATATATATATGTATATGAAGAGTTTCGTTGCAAAACGAGATTTATCCATTTTGAGAAATGTTGGTTATTTGACATTATTGTTGAAGACATCAACAGTCAACTTTATTCACAATTTCAGTACGTTAAACTATTACTTGAGCTCAGTGAAGGCCAGGGACACATATTCTTCAAATCCAGGATATTTTTTTATAGAATTTTATGTCAATAAATAGTTCATAAATAAGTCAAAAAGCATGCCAAAATGCAACATATTTATCTTAACATTGTCAAACATCTTAAATTGATTAAAATTAATAAAAACTATATTGAACAGTATATACAAAGATTGATTATTAGTTATTCAATCTATTAGATTATTAGATAATTAGTTGGTTTTGGCCAGAACGTACACAATATAACATAACTTCTTTTTTTTGTTGTTGCTGGGGCACCAATGGCTTTAAGCAGGCTTCACTGTGGCATTTGAAGAAATCTTTTGGATCATCAGTGGGAAAATTAACAATGATTTATCAATTAATCGTAAATATTCACAATATTCAAAAACATAATGCCATAATAGACATAATGTGACTGTATCCAGAGCAGTCCCTGAATGAAAAGGTCAGATAACATACCGACTGAGCTGTCAGAGCAAACAACCTGCAGGATGTTTATCGTTTCAACCATCCTTAAACAGCTTCGGACTAATTGTGATTAGTTATAATATAGATACGTAAAATTAAGTTAGTTAAATAAACGACTTGTAGCTCGTTACAGAAAGAGTGGAGGCTCCTTCGCTGCTGAAAACCTGTATGATCAGAGCGGGCGGAGCCGCGATGGCGCAGTTTCTGTTTCAGTCCACGGACACAAGCTCACCTCGTCCCGTCATATTTAATTACTTATTTCACTGTAATAATAATAATGTTATTATTATTATTATTATTGTTATTATTATGCAGCTGGAATGACCGGCTCCAATCCGTCATCAAAATCCATGAGGTTTGCTCGACTCTGAAGCTTTGATTTTCTGACTGACAGTCGGACGTAGCCTGTGACTGACAGCTCACCTACAGTATAAACAATTAAATAGCAAACGTTTTTAGTTAGCTTGTTGAATCCTTTTTAAGAACATATGTTTTTTGTTTTGATATTATCGTTAAATCAATGAGCAAACTCAGAGCACTTCGCTGGCGGTGACTCTCCCCCCAGGGGATGCTGAGCTCACGCATATACTGTTCTATATATAACAGTTCTATAACTGTTATATCGCATTTTGCAAAGAAACTGGTCTGGCGGATATTGCGTTTTGTGAAAAAATACATTTTGTAGTAGTTCATTCTTAAATTGTGTTAATGGCAGCAATTCACACATAGATAAGGAACATCTGAACAGTGATTTCCAATCATAAAATCCAAATGTCAAAAAATGACGTTTATCGTGTTTTGCAACGAAACTCTTGTATGTATATATGTATGTGCTATGGACTGGCCCACCGATTCTCCAGACCTGAAGCACATCTAGGACATCATGTCATGCTCCGTCCACAAATCACCACGTTGCGTCACAGACTGTCCAGGAGTTTGGCACATGCTTTAGTGCAGGTCTGGAAGAAGACCATCCACCACCAGGCGTTGAATGAAGGTCATACAGGCACATGTAAGCCAGTACATCATTTACGAAAAAAAAAGATTACTTAAGCTCTTATGGGCGTACATTATAGCCAAGTGTACACACACACTTGGCTATAATGTACGCCAATTAGAACAAAGGTAGAAATTATGCATACATTAAATACAAATATCTGTCTCTTTTTTTTAAATGACTTCTCTTGACCCCATTACTTGTATTAAACCCAAAATCTCCGAATGTTTTGCGAGCCTCATTCCCCCTCCCCAAAAAACAAGTCCTATCGGCATCATAGATGTTTATTATGACAGGAAGCTGGCAGATCCTGCAGGGTGAAAGAGCCATAAGAAGCATGACACGTATTCAAACGCTGACAGCCATTGTCGTCTCCCTCGCTCTTCCTTCCACACTTTCTCCTCTCTTTCTCACACATTCGTTCTTTCGCACCCATTCTCTCATTCTCTCCTCAAGTCTCAAAGTCATTACATCTTTTCAGCCCGTCTGAAGGGCAAACTCGTCATCAGTCACTCCTCATTCCCTCGTCCAGACTGGTAATTTGGAAAGAAGGAAGGTTTTTTTTTTTCTTCCTAAGGTAGATTTCGCTCTGTGTTTGTGTTCCTGCTGCTCGCTTTGGGAGGAAAAAATCTGTCAGCCCTTCCGCTTATTTGACAGACAAGATTTTTTGTGTCTTGACATCTGGTGTATTTTTTTTTTTCCCTCAACCTCTTTGTTTCACAGGTATAACTTGGTCTATTGTGGACACGACTGTTTCTGTGGTCAATGGAGATTCAGAAATAGATTTCATTGTGTGCAGTTCTAATGACTACATTTGATTTGAAAAATATAATAAACACATTTTACATTTTACTTATTGGCTTTGTTTTTCTAAACCACACCCTCTTACAGTTCGAAAGATGAAAGCCCCGCCCCTCACTCAATATTCAGTTTCATATGGAAAGCATAATGAAATACATCAATTTTTGTTTACAGTGACTTTACAGGTTTCTTTTGACACACTTTGTCAGTTTTTGTTTTAGAAATTTTAATTATAGGTGGCATTGTGGCGCAGTGGTTAGCACTGCCGCCTCTTAGCAAGAAGGTCACTGGTTCAAGTCCCAGCTGGACCAGTTGGTATTTCTGTATAGAGTTTGCATGTTCTCCCAGTGTTGGCGTGGGTTTCGTCCAGGTGCTCCGGTTTCCCCCACAAGTCCAAACACATGCAGTATACTAAAGTAGCCATAGTGTGTGAATGAGTGAGAGTATGGGTGTTTCACAGTACTGGGTTGCGGCTGGAAAGACATCCACTGCATAAAACATGTGCTGAAATAGTTGGTGGTTCATTCCGCTATGGCAATCTCTGAAACAGAGACTAATTCGAATGAAATGAATGAGATTTCAATCATATTATGTATATTTTTGGCCTGTCTTTCCTTCTGTACTTCCTCCTGTACTAAGTCATAAAGCTTCACTTGCACAACTTTATGCACCAAACTACACAGTTTTATTTCTATCTACATTCTGAAGGATGTAGTTCCTTCGTGATTTCTGAATTATGAATATTTTCTGAATTACAGAGATTAACAACAACAACAAAAAACACCTTTATTAAAACCTTTGACTTGAATATGTTAAAAAAAAACAAGACCCAAAAGCTGAACTAAAAATGTATTTAAATGAGTGCATATTTTATAAAATTATGCATCATTTGCATATTTAAACATAACATTTATTATTTAACAATGTGGTACAAAAAATAACAATAATTTTGTTATTAACTCTAATGTTTTTTTTATTGGTTACTGCCACGTCTAAATAAGTAAGTAAGTAAGTAAGTAAGTAAGTAAGTACGTAAGTAAGTAAGTAAATAAATAAATAAATAAATAAATAGAAAAACATTTTAAAAAAAATAAATAATAAAAAAAAATAATTCAATAGAAAAAATATATAAACAAAGAAAAGAAAAAAAAAACTAAACAAATAAATAAATAAATAAATAAATAAAATAGAAAAACAAAGAAAATAAATAACAAAATAAATAAATACAAATTAAATGAATAAATAAATAGAAAAACAAAGAAAAAAATAAATGACAAAAATTATTAAATACAAAATAACAAAATAAATAAACACAATAAATATAAAAACAAAGAAAATAAATAAAACTAAAATAAATACTAAATAAATAAATATAAAAAAACAAAGAAAAAATAAATAAATAGAAAACACAGAAAAAATAAACAAAAAGAAAAACAAAGAAAAAATATATAAACACAAAATAAATAAATAAATAAATAGAAAAAAACAAAATAAACATTAAATAAATAAATAAACACATAAATACAAATAAACAAATAAATAATAAACAAACAAACAAACAATTTAAATAAATAAATATTGTCTGCCCCTCTTTTATGGATAATAAAGCTTATGCAGACACCGCTATTCATTTTAATGTCATTTCAGGCTGAGAGCGGCACAATTATCCATTTGACTTTGTTTATGACGCCCACCTGGGTTTATAATCTGAGGATGAAGCCAAGAGAAAAGTGCTTTAGTTCTCCAGTTAAAGTGTTCTCAACTTTAATTTGATTTTGATTGCAGAATAATTGTATGACGGTGAATTCACCACTAGAGCAGCTCGACCTCAGCAGAAAGACCAGCCTAAAGACACAACTAGTCTAACCAAACCAACAGTATGTGATTCAATTCATTACTCCAAATCTAAACATTAATTCCATTTCATTTCTTATTAATGTATTAAATGCTCATATTTATAATAAAACTTTAACATTAAACACTCTTTAAGGTATATTACAATTGAAAGGTTTGTACATTTTAGTTAATTTTTTTTTATCGTGACTGAATATAAATATATAGCATTAGCAGTGTGATATCGCTGTAGGTGCCAGGTGCTCTGGTTTTCCCCACAGTCCAAAGACATGTGCTACAGGTAGGGCCAGACGAATATCTGTAGACATCTTTTGCTATTTCTGTGCAAAATTTTGTTGTAAATCTGTGGATTTTTGCAGAATGATTTTGGGAGTATCATAACTAAAACCTTAATATATGAAATAAAAAGGAATAAATAAAAAAAAAATGTATTCAATGTTTGAAATGCGAATTCAATTAGATCCACTTTATTAAAACAAAGTAAGTCTCTCGTGGTCTAGAAGATATCTACTTAAAGACTAGAAGACTAGAATATATCCATGACTTTACAAACTGTATTGTAAATAAATCACGTCAACACTTAACGCCGGCTTGGTGGAGATTAAAGCCTGGATGCAACAAAACTATCTCAAATTAAATAGCTCCAAGACTGAGATTTTACTCATTGGGACACCCTCGACTGTTAATAGATATGGTCATTTTACTTTAACAGTTAATGATTCCCTTTTAACTTCTTCTATGCAGGTGCGAAATCTTGGTGTAATTTTTGATGCTCAGCTTAGTCTGAAATCCGCCCTTTTCTCTCTACACCAGACGCTGAAAGGCTTGTCCATGCTTTTATTACGTCTCGTTTAGATTTTTGTAACTCGTTATTTGGGGGTCTGCCAGCCAATTCACGATTTTACAATACGTTCAAAACTCTGCCGCACGTGTGTTAACTCACACATCATCTCGTTCTCACATTACCCCGGTTACACTGGTTGCCTGTCAAGTCACGCATCGATTTTAAAACCTTGATTTTAACTTATAAAGCTGTTCATGGTTCTGCTCCTGATTATATCTGTGATCTGATATCCACACCCTATTCCTCTCGTAATCTACGTTCCACTTCTGGGCTCACCTTGTTTCAGCCTCGTTGTAAACTGAGCAGGTAGGGCATTCTCCTATCGTGCACCTAAATTGTGGAATGCTCTTCCTACATACATCAGGAACGCCAGTTCCCTGGACTCTTTTAAGAAACTTCTTAAAACTCATCTTTTTACTATTGCTTATAACGTATGAGGCTTTCTTTTAATCTGTATTTTTTATTATTTATTATATATTTTTCCACTGTGTTCTGATGCTCTTGTTAGCGCTTTAAGTCTGAGAAAAGCGTAATATAAATGAAATTTATTATTATTATTATTATTATTATTATTATTATTATTATTAATCACATGAATATTTTCAAATTAGTCGGTAACATTACTGAAATAAAAAAAAATAAAAAAACCCCTGAATAAATATAAATGTACACACATTGACACAAGCAAATAAACAGAATCAATGATGGGCTAATAATCTGCGGAATTCTGCGCGTGCAGAAGCTATAGGTCAATTGAATAAGCTAAATTGCCAGTAGTTTAAGCATGTGAATGAGTGTGTAAGGATGTTTCCCAGTACTGGAGTTCAGCTAGAACCAACTACTCTTCAACAAATGGTTTGTAAATAATATGATACTTAATTTAGTCATGAAAAATTAATCAGTAACAAAGTATGAAAAGACAATTATTAAGCACATTATAAATGTACTTATAAGTCAAGAACAGAGCATTTGTAGCTGCAGGTAGAAACTGCTTACTAACGTTTATTAATGTGGAGTTAATGATTAACAGATAATGAATTCACTATGTGCTAATTCTTAATAGATGATTCATAGTGTGTAGTTATTATAAAGTGTTACTAATAATTTTTAGTAAAATGTAATAAAAGTGAAATCTTTAATCTATAATTGAATACTTTAACAGCTTTTTTATGTTTAAGAACTTTATTCATTCATTCATTCATTTTCTTTTGGCTTAGTCCCTTTATTAATCTGGGGTCGCCACAGTGAAAGGAACCGCCAACTTATTCAGCATAAGTTTTACACAGCGGATGCCCTTCCAGCTGCAATCCATCACTGGGAAACATCCATACACACTCATTCACACACATACACTACGAACAATTTAGCCAATTATACCACGTCTTTGGACTTGTGGGGGAAACCGGAGCACCAGGAGAAAACCCATGTGAACACGGGGAGAACCTGCAAACTCCACACAGAAATGTCCACTGACCCAGCTGAGGCTTGAACCAGCGACCTTCTTTCTGTGAGGCGATCGTGCTATCCACTACGCCACCATAGCGCCCACTTAAACAAATATTTATTATAAAATCCCACTGACACCCATAAAGCACTTTTCAGCACAATCACTAAAACATCTCAAAGCGTGACCCTAAATCAGCCGTCTTCATGAAGAGACGTCGATAAAAATCAGGTTTTTTATTTTTCTCGGAGGCGCCATTAATCTGTAAATCTGTCATTCATCTCTCGCCCCTCTTGTTTTCTCCAGCGATGCCACTATTTTCTCTTATCATTCATGACGGAGGAGCTTCATTGATTAAGCTGAAACTCCTCTGCTTTAGCATTCCAGAGCCGAGTCGAGCGTTGCATGAAAATATCACAGACTGCTGTTCATTTGTATGTTGATAAAACGCAATCTCTCGGTACCTGACCGAATTTGTAAATGCGATCCTTTTGACATTTCCGAATGCCAAGCAACAATTACTCCACGCTGAACTCAAATCCGCTGGGATTGGACGCTGTTTACACCTGGATGTCGATAAGATTTTAATACCCTGCCAGATGCCTAATATAAAGATAACACATTAATGCAGCTTTAATAATCTTCATCTGTCAAGGTGTGCAATTATTACATAATCACCTGACTGAACGCGTCGAATGTGTTTTCGTGTTAAAGTGTGCATAAATTACCTCAGGTTTTTATTTTGAACTGTTCTCTCAGGCCCACTTATGACTATATTTCTATTTTAGCATCAAAAAACATCATCGTTTGGTAGTTTTTGACAATTTTTTTGTGCCGTTTTTTGACCCTTGCTTTCAGAAGGCTTTGATGGATGGGTGTGGCCAAGTGTAGACTCTGAATAAATGCCCACTGCTGTTATTGGCTGACAGTTTTGCAAATTATTAAGACTAGACAGGCTGTGAGGGAGAAGTGGGTGTCGATTTTCTGTGGAGACGGGGCTTATACATTTTATTACATCATAGTGTGGAATATTCCAGAACTTGTCTTCAGGAAAAGTTGAAAATTGCAAATTTAATTTTCAAATTTACCTTGACTTGTATTTTATTGCAGAAAATATTAGCACAAAATATGTTATGTTTTGTCTGGTCAACCTCATTTCATTTGTAAATATACATTCACTCCTGTCATTCAGACTTGCAACACAGTCCAAAAAAAGTTGTGACAGGAGTAATTCAGGGTTAGTAATCAGGTAAATTGGTTAAATAATGATGGAATTTGAAACAGGTGATGTCAACAGTGGTACAAAATCAAGAAAGGTCAAGTCCTTTAGGAGCAAAGATGGGCTGAGGATTGCCAGTTTGCCGACAAATACATGAGAAAATTATTGAAAAGTTTAAAAGCAACGTTCCTCAAAGAAAGATAGGACAAAGCTATCTCACAGCAATTCATAACTTTTGATTTAGTGACTAATTAGTATGAATTTGTACGATCTAATTCGTACAATTTTCTCATCACCCAATGACGGTTGGGTTTAGGGGTGGGGTTGGGTGCCATGCCTTCTTTTTTAAATCGTACATTTTCGTACGAATTAGCCACTAAACTGGCAAAACGTAAAATACTTATGTTTTCGCGTGAGATCAGGCTGGATAGGAAGACATTTGGATATTTCACCAACAGTGCAGAACATCATTAAAAGATTCAAGGAATCTCAAAGAATTTTAGTGCGTAAAAGACAAGGGCACAAGTCTAAGCTGAACAGCCATGATCTCTGATCCCTCAGGCAGCACTGCACCAAGAATCATCATTCATCAATAAGTGATGTCACCACATAGGCTCAGGACTACTTTGGCAGACCTTTGTCAAGTATCATAATACATAGTTACATCCACAAATGCCCGGTAGAACTGTACTGTGCTGAAAGGAAGCCCTATGTTAACAGTGTCCAAAAGCATCATGGACTTCTCTGGGCTCAGAGGCATCTATGATGGATCATCACACAGTGGAAACGTGTACTGTGGTAAGATGAATCAGCATTTCTAGCATTTTTTGGAGAAATGGATGATGTGTGCGCCAGACCAAAGAAGAAAAGGATCATCCAGACTGTCACCAGCAACAAGTCCAAAAGCCAGGGTCTGTCATGGTATGTGGTTGTGTCGGTGCCTTTGGCAAAGGTAACTTGCCCTTCTGTGATGGGACCATTAATGCTGAAGTAGAGATTTTGGAACACAATATGCTTCATCATCTTTCCAGGGATGCCCATGCATATTTCAACAAGACAATGCAAAACCACATTCTGCACACATTACAAAGTCCTGGCTACAGGATACAGGTTTCTTTGTCTGGCCTGTTTGCAGTCCCAACCTGTCTCCAATAGAGAATATGTGGTGCATTTTGAAGCTCAAAACGTGACAATGAAGACCCCGTACTGATGCCACTTTAAGACTTGTTTGCAGGAAGAATGGGACAAAATGACACCAGAAACACTTCATCACTTGGTGTCTTCAGTCCCTAAAAGTGTTGTGAAAAGAAATGGCAACATTACAAAGTGGTAAACTCTTTACTGTTCCAACTTTTTTTTTTAGAAATGTTGCAAGAACCAAAAGTGGAATATTTTTTTATTTAAAAAAATAAATAAATAAGAAAAAAAAGATGAAAAATCATGAGGAACACATGAAATAATTTTTGTTGTATTGTCTGCAATGAAATACAAGTGAAAGTAAATTTGGAAATCACTATACTTTATATTTGCATTTTCTAAACTGTCCCAACTTTTTCTGATTTAGGATTGTACTATGAGCTCTTATTTGTCAAAGTGATGGTATTATGGCTTTCATATTTGCCCCCTTTAAATGATGAGTAATGTTTTCTTGGTTAAAGACGTTTGATCCTTTAAAACGAGTGGGTTGATTCTATCTGGTAATATATTTATTGGGCCATTTTTGACTAAATGCACTTAATGGATGATATTTATCTTCAGCAAATGAAGACCAACTGCATCACAAAAATTTGAAATGATATTAAAACCATAAGAAGTACAGAATATCTATGATGTAATTCAATGTAGTTATATTTAAGATTATGCATCATGTCTAATCAAATAAGTTAATGTTAAAAACGTTGAAACATTTAAGATAAATTATGAGATTGTATTTAATAATAGCGATCACTAAGGCTCCAAAGGACACTAGTTTTTCTTTTGTGGATTATAAAAGTTCTGCATTCACACAAGTTATGTGTCAGGAACATGTAGTATGTATTCCACACCTATGTGGTGCTATAAACAAACACACAGAGCTGCAGGATACACTAAAATCACAAAAGAAAGCAGTGGGCATGCTCATTTGTTCTTACATAAGATATTACTTAGATGTGAACTATATATAATGTAACACAATCTCACACAATGTCACAGCAGTTCCTAACTTTTTGATTTAGTGGCTAACTTGTATGAATTTGTACAATCTCAATCGTACAATTTAGTATGATTTGCTTATCCCCCAATGATGGTTGGGTTTAGGGGTGGGGTTGGGTGACACGTCTGCTTTTAAAATGAACTGAGCTCTACATAACTCTATACTCTGAAACTATATAACACGTAAACTGTGTAAACTATATAGGTGTTAACTTATACAAGTCAGAAAACTGTGTGAATTGGGTGGAAACTACACTATTACTAACTACACTCACCAGCCACTTTTTAGGTACACCTTACTAGTACGGGTTGGACGCCCTTTTGCCTTCAGAACTGTCTTATTCCTTCGTGGCATAGATTCAACAAGGTACTGGAAATATTGCTCAGAGATTTTGCTTCATATTGACATGATAGCATTACGCAGTTGCTGCAGATTTGTTGGCTGCACATCCATGATGCGAATATTACCGTTCCACCACATCCCAAAGGTGCTCTATCGGATTGAGTCTGGTGACTGTGGAGGCCATTTGAGTACAGTGAAGTCATTGTCATGTTCAAGAAACCAGTTTGAGATGATTCACGCTTTATGACTTAGTGTGCCAAGAAAATATCCCCTACACCATTACAGCACCAGCCTGAACCCCTGATACAAGGCAGGATGGATCCGTGCTTTCATGTTGTTGATGCCAAATTCTGACCCGACCATCCGAACGTCGCAGCAGAAATCGAGACTCATCAGACCAAGCAACATTTCTCCAATATTCTATTGTCCAATTTACAGTAGGTCAGCCTCTGTGAATTGTAGCCTCAGTTTCCTGTTCTTAGCTAACAGGAGTGACACCTGGTGTGGTCTTCTGCTCCTGTAGCCCATCTGCCTCGAGGTTGGCCGTGTTGTGCATTCAGAGATGGTTGTAACGAGTGGTTATTTGAGTTACTGTTGCCTTTCTATCAGCTGGAACCAGTCAGGCCATTCTCCTCTGACCTCTGGCATCCACAAGGCATTTGCGGCCACAAAACTGCCGCTCACTGGATAGTTTCTCTTTTTCAGCCAATTCTCTGTAAATCTAAGAGATGGTTGTGCTTGAAAATCCCATTAGATCAGCAGTTTCTGATATACTCAGACCAGCCAGTCTGGCACCAACAACCATGCCATGTTCAAAGTAACTTAAATCACCCCATTCTGATGCTTGATTTGAACTGCAGCAGATCGTCTTTGACCATGTCTACATGCCTAAATGCATTGAGTTGCTGTCACGTTGGTGGCTGACAGGTATACCTAATAAAGTGGCCGGTATTTATATGATCTAAACATAAACTGTATAAATGCAAACTATATAAACTATGACTATGTGTATAAACAATATTTTTGTTTCTTATAGTGACCACAATAGCCTGAGATACATGACACAATCCTCATGAATGAGAAGTCACTGATCATACAACATAGTTTTGAGCTGAAACTGAGGTATGACTCTCTCCTAAAACAGTAACAGATTTTGAACGCCTTATGACGGTTAAAGCAAAAGGAAGATCCACCAAAAAGATTTCCCTAATATAACGAAGCAGCTATTCACTACTTCTTGACCCCACTTTATATCTGTACACGTTAATGTACATTTCTTCCAATCTTCTTTGGGTGTCATAAAACACTTTGCTGGATTCTTTATCAAGCCGCCTCATCTTGATTGTCAGCTTCCAGAAAGGGAGGGAATAATTGCTATCTGTGCTCCCAGTCAGAGCAGAACTAATTGGCACTGATGAGTTTGCCGAGTTTCGTCAAAACATGACGTCAACGCACACATGGCTTTTTGGCTCTCAATGTGTCCACACAGGCAGTGGAAGATTCACAAGTTCGTCCAAGGCAAATTCTCATAGTTTGCTAATGCTAAGTTAGTCATTTAGGAGTTATTTGTTAGCATTGCCATTGATGTCAGTAAGACTTCTTTGCACGTTCTGGTTTTGAAGCCGATGCCAAAAAGACTTTTTATTTTTAAGAAAGTCGAAAGGTGAGCTCCACTAAAATAGATATTTCAAATGAGGTGAAACAAGTTTTTTGGACAACTTTTATGTTCAGTTCACTTAAATTTGTTAGCCAATGATTGATCAATAAAATGTGTTTGGCATATTGTCCTGGGAGAGAGCCTTGAGTTCGGAAGATCCTCGAGCCTGGGGCTCCCTCCCGTTTTATTGGAAGCGAGGCTAGTCTGAGCTCAGGTAGGTCTCAAGAGCTCCCATGAATTTGTTCATTTCCCTTTGGCTCAATCCCTTGTTTATCAGGGGTTGCCACAGCCAAATGAACCGCCAACTATTTCAGCATATGTTTTACGCAGCGGATACCCTTCCATCTCTACCCCAAGAAAAACGCATACAATCTCTCACCATACCTGTAAACACTGGGATGTGAAAATAAGGGATAAAAAAATCCCCACATTAAATATGTTCTTCTGGAGCTGTTTCATTGTAAATAAACAGTTAAACTTTTTTTATGTTCAATCCACTTAATTAAAAAAAATATATATTTGAGTTTAGAAAACATGAAATAATTAAGTTCAATTACTAGTCTTTACAAATTTAAGTTGATAGGGCATAAAACAATTAAGTTGACTCCCCAAAAATCTTAAGAATAGTGTTTTTGAGTTTATTTATGAAGAGTTGCAAAAATTTATACACTGAAAAAAATGAT
>CAIGQQ010004613.1:2098663-2119715 GCA_903798035.1 Danio albolineatus | reverse complement strand
GGGGGGGGGGGCAGCTTATAATTGTTTGCAAATTTTTGTTTGTAAGTTATACAACTTACATCTGTGAAAATTAATAATTTAACAATTAATTTGTGTTGGGACAACATGAATGAATTGAGTGGAACCCAGCATTTTTTTTACAATGACTACAAGTTTTATTCGATATCTAAAACTGCTTAACCTATAGGAACAAATTTGGATAATTTGTACAGCTGTACATAAGGTATTTCTGTTACTCCACGCTACTTTGTTTAAATTAATAAATAATAAATTGTTTATTCTATTGTTTAGTGCTATTATTTGAAATAAGAAACACATTAGATCTCAACCCGCATTCTATTATCGGGGTTGAAACTATATTTAACATTTTTAATTCCTAAATATTTACTATGTATTTTGCATGTATATTTTAAAATAGATTTCAGGCTGAAAAATATATACAATATGGGTTAAATATGAAAAATGTTGATCGCTTTCTTCATTGCAGATGGCTCATGTCAGTATGAATAAACTCACATAATGAAAAGCTCTTGAGTACGATGAGATAAAATTAAAATAGCCTTGAGTCTGTGTTGAATTTGTCTTTTTATATTCATCATTCTCATGCACTCGTTCACTGAACTGTCAAGTCTCTCTCTTTCTCCTTCTCTCACTCTCCTCTATAGAATTAATAGATACAGCAAATTTAACATGATCAGTCAAGCCAAAAAGCCCCCAAAATGGTCCAGCAAGAGCTAGTGATGGAGAACAAACTGCAAAAACCAATGCTCCCCAACAACACAACACTGAAATCAAAGCATAAAGCCATATAAGAGTCTTCTGATTGGTTCTTATGAAAATTAAAGGTTGAAAATGTGTTTTGTTGGAAAATAAACAATGGGGAAAATGATTATGGTAGATGTTTACTTAATTGAAATGTAAAAATGGAATTTAATCTATAGTTTTTCTACACTAATCACATTGTTTCCTTGTGATATTTGTAATAAAACTATTCTACACTACCTGACAAAAGTCTTGTTGCCTATCTGAGTTTTAGGAACATCAAATAATACCTTGACTTTCAGTTGATCATTTGGTATCAGATGGGGCTTTTTTGAAAGGCAAAGGCCTTAAATTATGTTGTTGTTTTTTTTACCAAAATAAAACGTTGGATGGCAACATCAACAGCCTGAGGTATCAAGACATTTGCACTGCCCATTACATTTCAAACCACAGGAGAGGGCAAATTCTTCAGCGTGACAGCGCTCCTCACAAATAAGCCTCCACATCAAAAGTACCTGAAAGCAAAGAAAATCAAAGTGCTCCAGGATTGGCCAGCCCAGTGACCAGATATAAACATTATTGTGGAGGGTAAGATGAAGGAGGGGGCATTGAAGATGAAGCCAAAGAATCTTGATGAACTCTGGGAGTCCTGCAAGAACGCTTTCTTTGCCATTCCAGATGACTTTATTAATACGTTATTTAAGTCATTGCAGAGATGTATGGATGCAGTCCTCCAAGCTCATGGGAGTCATGCACAATATCAATTATTTTCCACTGCAGCATGACTTTATATTCTATTCTGTACATTATTTATGTTAAGTGACATGACTTTAGTCTGAGCAAAGTCAGACCTTACTGTCCTAATTAAATAATTAAAAATCAAGGCATGATCATATTTTATTTTGGTAAAATAAAAACTTAGCTTGAACTTGCATATGAATAGAAGTCTATGGGGAAAAAAGTGCAGTGTGATCGAACTGCTGGATTTACAACATGTTAATTCATCAACTTCATCTGAAATACATGGATGTAAGAAGTGGCTGTTTAACTGGGAAAATAATCAACTAAACATTGTAGCAAGATAAAAAAATGTGTATATGATGTGAATAAAGCACATGGTCTAATTATGATAAAAATCATTATAATTGCCGTCTCCATAAAAATCAGTGTGCGTTTTACACTTTTTGCTAGTACTTGCATGCATTTATACACTAAATTTGGTTGCCGCCTTGAATCTAGTTAAATTTTCTTGACATCTCAACTTACATCAATCAAACTGACTAAAAATATTATGTTAAACTTTGTATAACTTAAAAAATATATAGCTTAAATATGATTAAAATGTATTAAAATCCGTTTAAGCAGCATACAACTATTTGTTGTCTTGACTTTTTCTTAAGACGCCTATAATAAACATTTTTTGGAAATGTAGATCAATTGTGTCGTTATCTGGCTCAGCACGAGCCATTATGGAAAAGCAGATTTGAATTTAACAGCTGATCATTGACTTTTTTGTGTGGACATTACCACTATGAGGTCTTTTACATGTTGGATTTTGGTTGCCATACCTGACAAATAAATGTCAGTATTTGACGTTAATATGAAGCTGGTTTAAGATGTTGACTCGAAATTGAATTTTGGTCACTTTCCAATACAACCTAAAATCAACCAAATATCAACGTCTGATGATGTTACAGCTTGACGTTGTGTGGACGTTACCAATATGACATCTATCAGACATTGGATTTTGGTTGCCACATCTGACAAATGAATGTCAGTATTTGATGTCAATATAATGTTGGTTTAAGATGTTGACTCGACGTTGGATTTTGGTCAATGTCCAACATCCAACCTAAAATCAACCAAATATCAATGTTTGATGATGTTACAGCTTGACGTTGTGTGGAAGTTACCAATATGACATCTATCAGAGGTTGTATTTTGGTTGCCACACCTGACAAATAAATGTCAGTATTTGATGTCAATATAACGTTGGTTTAAGATGTTGACTCGACATCCAACCTAAAATCAACCAAATGTCAATGTCTAATGATGTAACAGCTTGACATTGTGTGGACGTTACCACTATGATGTCTATGAGACGTATTTCGGTTGCCATACCTGACGAATAAATGTCATTATTTGATGTTAATATGACGCTGGTTTAAGATGTTTGGTCACTTTGGTCACTTTCCAACACAACCTAAAATCAACCAAATATCAACATTATTTGACGTCGTCATTGGACATCAAAATAATGTCCCTAGATGCTGACTAGACATTGAATTTTGGTCACTCTAATCACATCATCATAATCATGCGCGTCAAAGGATTTAAACATTCTGAGTTGCATCGAATATATTACAAATAAAGATTGTAACAAGACGAAATTGCGCATAAAGATTATAGAATAAGCATATACGACAACAGCTAAACAACATGATGACATTTTATGCACATGGAAATGAGTTACATTGTGTTTCGAAGCAAGTCTGACTGAATGATGCCTAAAGACACGGGGAGGGGAAGATGAAAAGATTTCATCATCTTTTCCCAAAGAAGCTGACGTGACTTGAGGCCCAACTCGGTGCTTGCCCCAGCGTGGCGTCCTCATGGGAAGTGTGTCAAACAAAGCGTGCAGAATATGAAAGAACCTGGATCCCCTGATCTATCCAGCTACTCACTAGAGGGTCAAGATGAGTGGAATTCATTAGAAAACACATGCTGTGCTGTGCCGATGCTCTCCTGATGGGCTTTGCATTAAAAAAAAAAAAAAAAAACGAAAGAAAACCTCACTCTCTTTCTCTTAATAGTGACAGTGTCTTTTGTCATGTACAATATAAGTGCGACCCATCAATCAAAATTGCTGCGGGTGCAAAGAGGGTCACTGTAAAATGAATGCGCTGACAAAAATGCTGAAGCAGACTGTTGCCATACTTCAGGCCTTGTTATGCAATCCCGTGTGGGTTGCGAAGAAAAGCAGACGAACAAAAGGTTAACGCGCTAGATGTTTAAATATTAAACATGATTACGGCTGGGATGTCAGTTTAACGCTCATTAGCATGATGCAATAAGGTGCAGGGCAGGACGGCGAAAAGTTAGAACTGATAAATATGGCAGAAAATTACCCTGTTCTTCTTGCTGAAGCAGTGTGGGATGGGTTCGGCTAATTGGCAAATTTATTTGCAGAGTCCGAATCCATTTCCACAATTTGGTTGGAGTTCAAGTGATCATTTGCTTCGGAAATTAAGCCCAGAGGAAAGGGTAAACATCAGCTATTAAAGGCTGGAAGATACCAGCGCTTCTGGACACTGCAGAAGGAAGCAAGAAGCCAGGATTTAAGTGTGCTTCTTTTAAATTAAACAATTTATATGGGCTGAATCAACTTAATTTGAATCAATTCAACTTAATTTGTTTGTTTAAATTCAGCTCATACAAACTGTTTGCAACCATATACCTTAAAAGATTGTAGTAAATCCAACAAGTAATTTTTTCAGTGTATTTTCAGTCTTTCTGTCAAATTAAGCACTTTTCTTAAAGGTGCAGTATGTAAGTTGGACATCCAGTGGTTGAAGTAGGTATTACACTCCTGGATCAAAACAAACGCAAGCGCAGGTTGCCAGATTAAGGACAGGAGCGAGTGCTTAAAGGGCCACGAAACACCAAAACACATTTTTTGAGCTGTTGACAGTCATATATGTGTCCCATGCTGCTATAAACACTATTAGGACACATATAATTGACTAAAAAGAACATTTTTGCGTTATTTCGAGCAAATTCGTTCTTCCGGTTTGAAACGAATTTTTGAGTCTGCGTCACGCCGATGAGATCTATGCATATCCTCCAGCGAGCACAGTGGACGCCTGCCCCGGCCAGAACACACTGACATCTCTGAGTGTCTGGCATTAGATCATGAGATAGCCTTTGTTCAAGCCAATCAGCGCGCTCTATTGTGTATGCGGCGCAACTCATTAATATGCACGAGAGCTTCGAAGACTGTGTGTATGTGTTGCAGTGTCCAGACGGCAGGGGCGCCACGTTGTGTTTCCAAAACAAGTGGAAGGAGACGCAGGTCGCCAGTGTTGTGTTTATGTGCTGCATGTTTAGTATCCATTTCCCGCTATGAGAGCACAACTGGACACACATGCGCGCGCAGCAGAAATGCGTCAGTAAGAAACTTTATTTTTTCACCCGAGAGCTTTCCGCATCTGGAAATGGTTTAAAACAGACGCCGCTCCAGTTTATGTTTATTATACTGGTCTACAGATATGGTAAGCCATTAGTGCTCTTTGTTTGTTTATTCAGATGGCAAAGTTAGTTCGTAGTTAGATAGCAGCTCGTAGAGTTCGTAACTCTGTCAGTGTTTTAAGACAGACCTTTGTCAAAATGATTAACTGTTACCGAGTTTGCAGTACGTTAATATCTGTACAGTATTAAAAACTGAAAGATCCGCTGTAAATTCTGCTCTCCGAGTGTAAACACTGCAGTCAAACAATTGCTTTTGTGTAGAATTTTTGCCGCATTTTGTGACAGGATAGTCTGCGGAGGGTTTTTATTTCTGCTTTATGCCGCGCGGTATCAAACACTTCATTAAAACAACACTCTTAATAGTTTCTCACACCTCGTTTGTCACGGGGGACATGCAGGAAATGTTCCTGGATTAAAGTATAAGTGCCAAACTGCCGCTAAAGTCAACAAATTAATAATTTGGCTAATAATTAGATGACTCATGTCAATGTAAACAGTCACTTCTTTCTCCCCCTGCGTCTGTGTGAGTGCGTCGCTTATTTGAAAATGAGCGCGTGCACAAATGGAAACTCCCATGTTTATGCAAAACCTTCCCTCATTCCCTCCCCTTACACTCCCTCCTAAACAGAGCTGGACACACCCACTTTCCTGAGCTTTTCCAGACTGTAGGTGTGAAAACACCCAGCAGAGCCAGGAGGGTTTCGTGGCCCTTTAAACTGTGTTCTAAAGAAAAGCAACGGCGCTTGATAGAAGGAATATTCTCCCTATTAAAAGGAGTTTTAGTCCTCAACAACACCTCGAATTAAAATATATTAGAAACGGCTTTTATTTCTCATAGCTGAACAACAGAAAACTGACAATGATCACCTTAGGTACACCTCATGTGCTTTATTCAGAGTTAAATGCTAACAATGTGAGTTTGAATGCCATTTTACATAACATTTATTGCCATATACTGAAAGCAGCAGCAGATAGTTCACCTCAGATCTTGAAAATTAAATAAACCATTTGAAATTGAACTTTAGAACTAAACACATGATTCAGCATCTACATTTAATATTGTTAAAGAGGGATAATATGTCTTAATTAGATTATAAAACTTACCATTTTGTGAGTGAATGCATATTCTGTTCTTCTGAATGGCTGTATTTAAATTTCTGTCGTGTTTCGTCTGGTGCAAACAACCAAATTGCTCATCACTGCATATCTCGTCACGAAGCATGTTGTGAGGACACAGGGTTACAATGTAACCTGCTTATCTAATGTTTACGCTCATAATATTTATACCATTTGCTAATCAATAAGCTCATGTGGAACTGAATCTGTCTCATTTTGGAGTCTGCTACTGTCCATTTCAGTCACTGACACATGCTTTCATAGCCTTTCAGAATGAATGAATGGAATATGAAGTTTTCCACCAATGCAACCTGGGGTGCTGAAAGATAATTGGCTAAACTGGCACTGGGCAGGTTAAATTTACCAAAACATAGGCAGTCGTTCTGGCACAAAAAACACATTTTCAAAGGAGAATATCTGACTTCAGCGTCAGATTATTAAGAATGTTCACTTGGCATGTTTCTTAAATTTCTTGTTCATTAACATATCCTTCAAAGTATAAATGCATAGTCTAAGTATATTTGGCTGTAGTTATATTTGCTGTTTTGATTGAGTGGCTTCTTATCATACAATTTAAGGCACAATTATTAGCCCTGCTGTGAATTTTGCATTACTATTTACTAATCTGTGTTAATAAAGAATTTTAACAGCATTTGAGAAAAAAAAAAGAAAAAAAAGGGGTTGTTAGTTTTAGTTTGGCCGGAATAAAAGCAGTTTGTACATATTTAAACATTAAAAAACAATTTGAATGTCAACATTATTAGTCTCCTTATGAAACCGTTTTTGTTCTACTGATTGGATGCTCCAATCCTCCATGAACCGCCACCTTATTGTGGTGGAGGGGTTTGAGTGCCTGAGTGATCTTATGTTGTCGGGGGCTAATGCCCCTGGTAGGGTCTCCCAAGGCAAAAAGGTCTTGGTGACAGGTCAGACTAAGGCCCCGTTTACACTATTGCGTTTTAGTTTAAAAACTGCGTTTTAGCATGAAAACGATCTGCGTCCACACTAGCGTGTCTCAACAGATCTACCTCCACCAGAAACGTATATGACATGACCATTCGCGCACCATTCGTGCACTCTGAGCATGCGCCGCTAAGTATAAACAGGAAGCACGTGTCTCGCTCGGCATTTGGTTATTGTTGTCAACAAATGCTGGAGGAATGATGAACGCGATGGTAAAGAAAGCAAGAGAGGTCTTTTTGAGGACAGACGACGAGGTCGAGTTGTTACTTAAAGTAACAAATGAATATAAAACATCCATGGCTATCGAAAATGCCATGTTTACAGTGAAGACTGGTCTGCCGTCTCCCGGTGACGTCATAGCCATGTGCGCTTGAAGAAAAAGGAAAGGATACGCAATGACCCAAAGCCCCAATCACGTATCGGATCTCAGCAGCCACGCCTCTGTTTTCAAAGATATCCGTTTCCCTCCATCCACACTGAAACGCAACAGCAGTGTTTTAGAATGGAAACGCTGTCTCCAGTGTTTTCAAAACGCTCCGTTTTCGCACCTCGAAAACTCCGGCGTAGTGTGGACGGATGGCGTAACCGTAGCAAAACTTATGCGTTTTAAAACAAAAACGCACTAGTGTAAATGGGGCCTAAGTGCGGTTCAAAAACCCCTTATGAGTACCAAAACATCAAGGACCGTGACGTCGTTTGGTATGATGCAGCCGGGTCCCCACCCTGGAGCCAGGCCTGGGGTTGGGGCTTGTATGCGAGCGCCTGTGGCTGTTTTTTTTTTTTCCCACAGAACCCAGCCGGGCTCAGCCTGAAGGAGCAGTGTGGGACCATCCCCCTGCAGGCCCACCACAGCTGGGGCTTTGGAACTCAACTTCTTGAGAAGGCCTGGACTTTCGTCTACTCTAGAGTTGCCCACGGTGAGAGGTGGCGGGCTGGTGTGGGCTTGCTTATAGCTCCTCAACTTAGGCCCCGTTTACACTAGTACGTTTTCGTTTTAAAACGCATAAGTTTTTCTACGGTTATGCCATTCGTCCACACTACGCCGGAGTTTTCGAGGTGCGAAAACGGAGCGTTTTAGAAACGCTGGAGAGGCCGTTTCCATTCTAAAACGCAGCCGCTGCGTCTCAGTGTGGATGGGGGAAGACGGATATCTTTGAAAACAGAGGCGTGGCTGCTGAGATCCGATACGTGATTGGGGCTTTGGGTCATTGCGTATCCTTTCCTTATTCGTCAAGCGCACGTGGCTATAACATCACCGGCAGACGGCAGACCAGCCTTCACTGTAAACACGGTATTTTCGATAGCCATGGATGTTGTAGATGGTCTATTCTGGCAAAGTTTTCTTATCACTTGGTTTCGAGTGTGGTCCTGGAAAATCTCCATTTGAAGGGGTATCTAGCCCTTCCCCTTAGCCCTACGCTTTCAAGCTAAAGGGAATTGGGACACCCCTACCCCATTCACGTGAATGCAAATTGAAGGGTAGGGGTAAAGGCTAAGGGGTAGAATTGAAATTGGGCCTTTGTATACTTTAAGTATATACCGGTTTAGGTTGATTAAATGCTTAATTAGTGACATTAAAGTGTACCTTATTTGTACTTTTTTCTACATAAATAAATGGCCAGTTTACTCTAGCTCAGTTTACTCCGTTTACTCAATATACCTTAAATGTACCAGTAAAAATTCAGTTTACTTACAACTTATTATAGCTAATTCCACATTGGGTACTAAACATTACACGCATTTTCTTCAATAACAAACTATCCCACGTTATGTATGTGTGTGGATGTATGTATGTAAGTATGTATGTACCAATGGACTGACAGATAGACAGACAGACGGACGAACGAACGGACGGACGGACGGACGGACGGACGGACGGACGGACGGACGGACGGACGGACGGACGGACGGACGGACGGACAGACAGACAGACAGACAGACAGATAGATAGATAGATAGTTCGATCGATAGCAATGTATACTTGCAGTATAACACTAGAAAAGTACTAGATAACTGAAAGCACACTAAAAATGATTGCAGTAAAAAACTACTAATATAGTCCAAGTATACATCAAAGTGTACCTCAGGGAAGTTGTGTGTGTGCATGTGTGTATTCACCAAGATGAGTAAATTTACTACATTACACAAGTATACTACTCAAAATTCACCTAGAGTACAAATGAAAAAAAAAATACACAGTAAACCTAAAAATACACTAAAGTACACCAAAAAGTGACCAAATGTAGGCTCAAACGATATTCAAGTAGTTCACTTCCAAGTATTCCACATGATTACTGTTGCTTGTTCACATTACCTTTTTAAAGTGAGCTGAAACTACACATTTCTTGTAATTTCTTTGGCTAATTTATTTGTTTTATATTCGGTCCACTTAAATTTGTAAACCATCACGTTAACTGAAGCGTTTTGTGTTGTAACAACATGACGGAATTGTGTTGGTCCAACTACCTGGTTAGGGGATTTGTAGTTCCCAGCATGCTCTGTGTGAGATTGAATCAGGAGAATTAAAGTATTGACAATAAAAGTAATCTTGGGTGTTTAAAGTTAATAGAAAGACTTGTTAGAGTTTAATCTTCACTTTAGTTTGAAGGTTTAGAAGATTGTCATATAATGTTTTGAGATTACCACCTTGCAGAAGCACCCATGCTTTGGGTGTAGGCATTAGCAACAATGCAGTTTGTTGCTTTGCTCAGTGAGCAATAACTGTCCTAAAAGGAGTTCTGTAACGTATGCTTAAAAATGGCTATTTGGATAACTTCCAATAAAACTAAGAGATTCCGAAATGTACAGCACACATTAGACACACATAATATTAAGTTAAATAAAAATACAAATGTATTTAAACTTTTATTTGATAAAATCATGTTAGATGAACTCAATTGCATTTAATTGATTAAATATATATATATTTTCAGTTGGTGCTAAACAAATTTATTGGATGGAAATCCTGCCCTCAAGTAAATTGAGTTTATCTATGAGTGTAGATGATACACTAATTACTTCATGAAATATACTTAAATATACACTTCTAAATTAAAGTATAATACTTTTTTCGTAAGGGTTGTCTGACATGATTCTTCTTAGATGTTCAACCGTTATTCAACCAATAACCTACTCACTTTCACTAAACACTTACTCCCACTGAGCAACGTTGCAAGTCTGCATTTTCTGCCATAATTCCACAATAAGAAAAGCAATCGCATGTTACAGCTTGTAGATTAGCATCTCATTAGCATAACAACATAGTCTAACGGTTTATTATACAACATAGCTGTAAAGGCATCTTCTTTCTCAGCTCATTCATTCATTCATTCATTAATTCATTCATTTTCTTTTCAGCTTAGTCCCTTTATTAATCCAGGGTCGCCAGAGCGGAATGAACCGCCAACTTATCCGGCATTTGTTTTACGCAGCGGATGCCCTTCCAGCCACAACCCATATCTGGGAAACACATTCATACATTCTCATTCACACACATACACTATGGACAATTTAGCTTACCCAATTCACCTGTACCGCATGTCTTTGGACTGTGGGGGAAACCGTAGCACCCGGAGGAAACCCACGCAACCACGGGGAGAACATGCAAACTCCACACAGAAATGCCAACTGGCCCAGCCGGGGATCGAACCAGCGACCTTCTTGCTGTGAGGCGAACGTGCTAACCACTAGGCCACCGTGGCGCCTCAGCTCATTCAACATTCATTATTTGAGCTCAATGTGTTTTCTGGTACAGAAGGTCAATGAGTGGAGCAAGGCTGGGGTTCAATTCCCAGGGAAAACAAAAAAGAATAATACAAGTAATAACAGTAAGTGTGTATTTTTAGTGAGATATATGTGTCCTAATAGTGTTCATAGCAGCGTGGGACACATATATGACTGTCAACAGCTCAAAAAATATGTTTTGGTGTTTCGTGACCCTTTGAAGCAGTGGTCTTCAACCCCTGGGCCATGGACAAGTACCAGTAAGTTGCTTTGGATAAACCTGGCTCAAAAGGGACTTGAAAAATTGGCCTCAAGTTACCACATTATCACAAATTAAACTGAACATGTCAATTATTTATTGTTTAATAAAAGTCTTGTTAAATAAAATGAAATATTCTGACAACCTGCTTCTAACAAATTTGGTCTATAAAACCAACCAAGGCAGGCACCACCCAGCAAGCACAGGGCATCAACATGATGTCAGGTTGTCATCCCTGAAGAATAAATGTCAGTATTGGACGTTAATATGACGCTGGTTTAAGATGTTGGATTTTGGTCACTTTGCAACACAACCTAAAATCCACCAAATATCAATGTCTAAGAACGTTACAGCTTGACTTTGCATTGATCTTACCAATACGACGTTTATTAGACGTTGGATTTTAGTCACTTTCCAACACAACCTAAAATCAACCAAATATCAACGTCTAAGAAAGTTACAGCTTGACTTTGCGTTGATGTTACCAATATGACATCTATCAGACATTGGATTTTGGTCACTTGCCAACACAACCTAAAATCGACCAAATATAAATGTCTTATGATGTGACAGCTAGACGTTGTGTGGATGTTACCAATATGACATCTGACATTGGATTTTGCAAAGAAACTTTTCAAAGACGTCTGTTTCTTACTCATTTTACTGGTTTGTGGGTTAAATTTCAGGGATAAATTGTAATTTAAATTTTTCAAAGTAAAAGCTTTTTCAAAATAAAGATCTGATCATTCATAAAACAAAAACAAATAATGGTTTCTTGTGCGGGCCAGTACTAATTGATCAATGGACCGGTACTGGTCCATGCCCCGGGGGTTAAAGACCACTGCTTCAAAAGGTCACGAAACACAAAAACATATTTTTTGAGCTGTTGACAGTCATATATGTGTCCCACACTGCTATGAACACTATTAGGACACATATATCTCACTAAAAAGTAAAAATTGGTTGTTTTTGCGTTATTTTGAGCAAATTGGTTCTTCTGCCAGTGTTGTGTCTATGTGCTGCAATGAAGGTTTTGTTTTCAAGAGCAGCTGGACTCACTAGTGGACTACAGTGCACGCAACAGAAATGCATTTGTAAGGAAGATGTTTTACCCGAGAGCTTTTCACATCTAGAAATGGTGAAATCTGGATTTGCCGCTCCTCACCTTTTTAAAAATACGCGGCTCCAGTTCATGTTGATTGTCCTATCTCTACAGATTTAAGTGATCGATCAGTGCTCTTTGTTTGTTTATTCAAATGGCAAAGTTTGTTCGTATCGTGAGCAGTACTCTTTCAGTGTTTAAAGACAGACCTGTTGCGAAGTTTACAGTACGTTAACATCACTACAATATTACAGACTGAAAGAGCCGCTGTAAATGCTGCTCTCAGAGAGTAAACATGTAAACACCTTAATCAAACTATTACCATCGTGTAGAATTTTTGCTGCATTTTGTGACAGGATAGTCGATTGGCCCTTTTCCACTGAGTGGTACAGTACGGTACGGTACAGGTCTGTATGGGTCACCTTTATCAGGCTTTTATCGTCATTCTTGCTTGAGGAAATGTCTACAGTAAAGCTGTACAGGTCGTTTACATATCATATGAGAAGCACTTTTCACAGAACAGATGCTTTATTATACACATAAATACTGCTGAATAAATGTTCATTACTAACCTTTCTATGAACATGATCTGATTATAACAGCAGACCAATGATGCAAAATAGCCTACTGTCTGCGGTAATATAAAATAAATAAATAAATGCAGCATATATGAATAAATACAGCCCCTTACAGTCTCCGATATGATACCAATTACAGAAAAACTACACACGGCATCCATTTTTGCCTTATTTAGGTTCAAAAACAACACGAAATATAGCCCACAGTCAGTGCAAACCTCTCATCTATATCTGTAATCTTCACCAGCACATGTAGCCTCTGTTAAAGGATAATTCCATCATTCTGAGTTCATAATAGTCCAAAAGGTGATGATAAAAGTTAAACATAGCATTTTATTCATGTTTGCTAAAAAATCTTTTGTTTTTTCCGGCTTCTCCTTTGTGTTTGCACGTATCAGTCTCGCGTTTGTCTGTTTCTGAAAGGATCGGGTTTCAAAAGCACGCCAATAATCAAGCGCTCGTTATTATCATCAGCTCAAGAAGTTTATTATTTGAAATATAGACATGTGGCGAGCGCAAGCGACAAAGCGAAACCACTCGCACTTCAGATGGGCTCGCAAAAAACTCCGGGGCACCAGGGAGAATCTGCTCTTCTTCTTGGCTTTGTGGCTGTTTGTCAAGACGACGACAATGTTAGTTTGAGCTCAGGTCGATCATGGCTCATTACTATATGTATATATAATTTCAGTGTAATGTTCCAGCTGTGTATTTAAACATGGCGCTTCCTTTATTTTCATTCTGGCTTGTTGCAGAAGCGAATGACATATCTCAGAAAACCAATAGCGCTCAGCTGCGCATGTAGCTCCCTTTGCAAAGGGTGACCAAAAAGTACGGTCGGTTCGGTTCAGTTCGGTATGATTTTAAACAGTGGAAATGGCCATAAAAGTGTACTGAACCGTACTGTACCACTCAGTAGAAATGGGCCATATATTCACACAGCTTTCTGACGATACCTAAAGAGAGCATCAATGTTACCGAGAAGTGCTGAGGTTTTTTTTTTTCTCCCATATGCCCTGCGGTATCAAATACTCCATTAAAACTGCACTCTTCCAGCAGTTCCTCGCATTCAATATCTCCTTTGTCAGGAGGGTCATGCAGAAAATGTTCCTGAATAAAAGTGAAAGTGCCAAACTTCAGTTGAAGTCTTCAAATTAGGAATTTGGCAAATAATTTGATTACTGATGTCCATGTAAACATAGTCACTGTCTTTCTCCCCTGCGTCTGTGTGTTTGTTTTGCTTCTGTGTAAATCAGCGCATGCCCAAATGGAAACTCACATTTTTATGCAAAACCTTCCCTCTTTCCCTCCCACAACACTCCCAGCTAAACAGAGCTGGACACACCCACTTTCCTGACTTTTTCCTAACTAGAGGTGTGAAAACACCCTGCTTAGACAGGGAGGTTTCATGGCTCTTGAAGGTACTACAGTATGTGGTGCACAATTGTACTTTTTAGGTATCAATGTGTACCTTTTAGCATAAGTACAGTTTTTGTATGTTTATTTCTGAGAGTGTGTTTAATCAGACTCCATTTCCACAATTTGGTTGGAGTTCAAGTGATCATTTGCTCTGAAAATTAGGCCCCTGAGGAAAGAGTAAACACAAGCAATTAATAGCTGAAAGGTACGACTACTCCTGGACACTGCAGATTGGCTGTAAGCAGTTACTGAGCGGCCAAGAGGAGTCTATCAACTGATGAAAGACCCCATCTTCACCTCTTCCTCTCCCACTATTCAATAGTGCGTTTTAGCATCGGTCACTGTTGCCAATGTAGATGACGTCACGGCTGTCCGAGCGTGAATCATTGGAGTATTGATTTATCTAAATCCTCTTGGTTTATGTCGTCCAGACAAATGAAGACAGAGCGCTAAAAGTAGGAGGGGGGGTTATTGATGGCGATCTTCCCATTGTTTGCCCTTCAGGTGCTCTCGGGGAACTTTAAATGCTGTTAGGTTTCTTAGCAACCCGAGAGAATAAGCGAAAATGGTCCATCCCATCTTACAGCAGCTGCACATAATAAACTACATGAATTCTTGATAGCTAAAGAACAAAGCTTGGATGGATTATGCTACACAAACGCATGTTCGTTGATGTTCTGATTTGAATGTCGAATGGATTTCACCTAGTTCAGATCTCGACAGCTGAATGACTCTTTTGCACAAGGTCTGGGCTCTGCAAAATGAGCTCTTCCACCTTCGCCTAAATATTCCCTCATCTCAAGGACAGAGAAATGATGCACTTGCAGTAAAATGAAGCAAAATAAATGAGTATAGAGCTGAAATCATCGGAAAGCATTTGCCAAACCTTAAAAGGCAATCTTATAAAGAAATGGATTGTTTGTATCAGAAATGACACAGATAGGAAAGGACTCTTAAGGTTCTTCGCAATTTGTTCCAGTCTCAGCTATCAAACAGCATGATGGATGATAGCTGTGAGGGATGGATGACTGTTTTGTTTTGTTGATTTTGTGCAATTCTTTATTTTGTTTCTGATACATAATAATAAGTCATTCTAAAATGTTGGAATGAGAAATGAAGCAGTCGTTGTCAACTTGTCAATAACGATCTATAGTAGATATTCGGGGGAAGAAAACAAAAACTCAGACAAATGAGAGTGCCAAAGGAAAAAAAAAGTTTTTATGCACATTTTAGAAATTTATGTGCACCCTGGTGTTCCATTAAGCAGTTTTTAATGCGATTTTCCAAAATGCTAATTAAAATGGGTGGATTCAAACAGCTTTCTTTTTCGTCCTGAAATAAAGAAATAAAATATGAACTGATAGCACACATATATTGCAGAAACGTCCATTCCATGTTTGTGTTTACATTTGGAAGACAGATGCGATAGCTCATCCGCAAAACATCAGATGACATTAGATGTCTATTTTTTTCATTTCATTTTTTAAACACCATACCACATGATAATTTTAAATGCGGGAATTGTTTACAATGTAACTTGACATATAAAACGTCAACTTTCACACATCCCCATACAGTGAAAAAGTTCAACATTCGAGGCACTATTTCGAGCAAGACCGCAAACGTTATCTAAATGTTGTTACGTGTTGTGTGGTTTATGATATGTAGGTAAGACGAGTAGACTTCTAAAGATTCGCATCTCAGAACATCGATGCGCTATTCGACATCATGATCCTAGAAGTCCTGTTGCGCAGCATTTTTTGTTATGAGACATTCTGTCTCCATTCTACAATATAAAGGGATTGAAGTAGTGAAGTGTCCACGTAGGGGGGGTGATCTTAATAAATTGTTGTTACAACGTGAAGCCTTTTGGATTTTCACTTTGGATACGTTGTCTCCAAAAGGTTTAAACAAGGAGTTTGACATTCACCCTTTTCTTTAATATTTCTTTAACAATTCTCTAATTCTTTATTAATTTTTGGACAATTCTTGGATAGTTCTTTGTTTAAGTAGGTGTTTGGGAAGCGGTTTTGGTTATATTCTGTTGTATATATATATTTTGTATAATTTGTATATTTTGTTGTATGGTATATTTTGTTTTTTTTTATATTGTGTTTTCCATAGTTTGTATACCATGTATCACCAATACCATGTCTGCGACGCCTCACGACAACATTGCAGAAAGTCTAGCATGTTTAATTTTTTGATGACGTGGGTGACACTGGGCAGTAGGAGCACATATTTATTCAGTTATATCTGCAGGTACTGCCATTAATACGTGGGTCAGGTAATCAAAAAATAGGCTGCACACTTACTTATAGGCGAATCCCGGGGGGATAAGATCAACCACTGGTTATGCAAACTTTAACTACTTTCTCCATAACATTAAAGTGTTTTAAGCTGTTTTATTTTACAGACTGGTGCAAATATGCAGACATCTGGTAACACTTTATTTTGATGGTCCATTTGAGTGTCAGTATGCTTAATATCTGTTGATACTGACATTCAACAGACATTTAACTGACTATAAGAAACTTTGTAAGTACATGTCAACTTGCACCAACCCTTACCCCAACCCCAACCTAACAGTCTACTTATAATCTAATGAGAATTAGGTACAATGTAACTTAAATTCAACAAACGGACCATCAAAATAAAGAGTGACCAGACATCTCCATTCTCACAACGAGTTTCTGAGTTCTCTCAGCTTTCCAACCAAATTCGTTCATCCGAGGTAATCTGTAAACTTTTTCAGTGCTGCTAATACATTGTAAAATCCTGTCTTACTCATTTAAATTACTTGATAAAACTAATTAAATCTAAACTGACCAGCACAATGGATTAGTTTGTCATTGAAAATTAAAAATTTAAGTTTAATTTAAGTTTATCTGAAACTGTGAAGATTTAACTTTATTTTTATTTAGGCTAGATTACTATTTTATTTAACTAACAATTTTGTGCTTTGGTGCTGAAGATACAGTGGACTGGTTTTGAAGCACGCCACCTCAGATGTTATTCGTATAACTGACCAACAACAACAACAACAACAAAAAAACATTAAAATCAAGATATAAATTATACCAAATAAAATTTATTTTTAAAATATTTTATTATTGTTATTTTTTTTTTTTTCAGGAAAAATTTAAGAATTATTATTTTATTTGTTTGTGCCCACCCAGTGCGGGTGGATGATTTGCTTTGCTCCGTGGAAAATAACAATTGAATTAATACTTCACTGTAATTGTTGTATCACAAACCTCTGTCACATATTTGCTTTTTTTTTTTTTATATGTCTTTATTGGTAACACTTTACAATAAGGTTCATTAGTTAAAGCATTTACTAACATGAACTAATCATGAACAACACTTGTTCAGCATTTATTAATCATAATTGAACATTTACTAATTCAATTCAATTCACCTTTATTTGTATAGCGCTTTTACAATGTGGATTGTGTCAAAGCAGCTTCACATAGAAGGTTATAGTAAATTGAAAATGTCAGTTTAGTTATTAGCTAGTATATTATTATCTAGTATATAGCTGAGTTCAGTTCAGTTCAGTGTTGTTTAATATTCACTACTTAGAGTTCAAACACTGAAGAGTAATCCATCTGTGCACAGCTCTAGCTGCAGTCTAGTCGCCGGAGGCTGGAGAACTCGAGGCTCGTCTGTCCTTGGAGGGTCACAGGAATCCGTCTCTTGCTTGCTACTCCGCCAAGCAGTTGCTCAGGATACAGCGAGGTCCAGGATTATGGAGCCTTGGGATCGTCTCGTCACGGGTCTTGGATCGCATCCGTGGCGCTGCAAAGTCTTTGGGGGCCTGGGGATGAGTATCCCCAGTTGGAAATAGAGAACAAAGAGAATAATTAGCGTAGCTGCAGTTCATAGTGTATATAAATGAGATGCGTGGAGCACATTCATGCATCATACAGCTAAGTGACGTATTGAGTGTATGCTTTACTAAAAAGATAGGTCTTTAATCTAGTTTTGAACTGTGAGAGTGTGTCTGAGCCTCAGACATTATCAGGAAGGCTATTCCAGAGTTTAGGAGCCATAAATGAGAAGGCTCGACCCCCTTTACTTGATTTTGCTATTCTGGGTACTACTAGAAGCCCTGAGTTTTGAGATCTTAAAGAGCGGGTTGGATTGTAGCGAGACAGAAGGTTGGTTAGATAAACAGGAGCTAGATTATTTAATGCTTTATATGTAAGAAGTAATATTTTAAACTCAATACGAAACTTAACAGGCAGCCAGTGTAACGAGGATAAAATTGGGGTGATATGATCATATTTTCTAGACCTGGTAAGAACTCTGGCAGCTGCATTTTGTACTAGCTGAAGTTTGTTAATAGAGGAGGCTGGGCAACCAGCGAGCAGAGCATTACAGTAATCCAGCCTAGAAGTCATAAAAGCATGAACTAGCTTTTCTGCATCTGAGATGGATATATAAAATATCTTAATATTAAAAAGGAAGACATCAACAGTGTCATAACGAATGCCCTTAAATAATGTAGATTAGTTGTCAGCAAGCATGAGTGTTTATTGAGATTGACATAAGAGAAAAATAAACATTGAAATTAAGATAAGAAATATTGTTATAGCAACACTTATGACAGCTTTAGGAAATAATGCTCAACGTAGACGTCGTGGGATGACTGATGGTGAAGAAACATGTAGTCTTGCACATTAGTAATCAAGATTTTATCGAGACAAAAATCACACAATCTGACATAGAGACTTTCATAACCGACAATAAACATTATGTGATCTGACCAAGATGTTTAAAATTTACAATCTTCATCCTGCAGACCTTTTAAAGATTTACATTAGAGCTTTAAAAACAGCAGATGTTTTCCAGACCAAACAGTCTTTAAAATGCATCTTGCAGATGTACGTGTGCTGTCTTAGAAAAAAAAAATGACAAAATTACATAAAATCATATCCAGACCTCCACTCTAAATAGCAGTTCCCCTAATGTTGGATGGAAATGACAGATAAAGATGTTGTTGAAGTCACAACCTCAGCTATGCTATATATAAATATACCATGGTTTTATTGTCAGACATTATCAACACCCAATGCAGCAGAGCAGTACTTATTTTGCTATCAATGTTGTCATAAAGGCATCAAAGGCATGCTGTTCAGGTTCTCACTTCACATTAAAACCTAACTCCAACCAACTAATTACCTTCCGTAAGAGTTCTGCGATCAACTTTACCCTCTGGGGCCTGCAGTCCTCAGAAAACAAACATTAGCTTTAGCGCTAACACTCAGTGTGTGACTAAAGACGAGTCGAGTCAAGAGCACTGCTAGTCTGAAGCAGTAATTATTTATACTGCAACCAAATTTAGTGTGCCCTCTCAGGGATGGTTAGCGTCATTTTTGCTATACATCATTTTTTTGAGACTGATTGAGCGAGATGAAGTGCTTTCGAGACTGTAGGACGTCATTCCAGAAGAGTCCATAACCTGTCTTTTCCATAACCCTCCCCATCGAGCCTTTTTCATTATTTAATTGGTTTTTAAAGGTGATGTCAACTATGCCAGGAGCAATTTGACTGTCAGCAGGATATGCCCTTTTGTCTTGGCTAATGAGTGCAGGCAGCAGGGAGGAGTAATTAGCCACAATTTGCACAATACTAACTTGCCGAAGGTTCCGAAAGCTCGCCTCGACTGCACCCCTTCCTCTGCCCTCGAGAAATGTCAGTGGCCGTCGTGTTAAACGATGGTGGCGTCTAATCAGCCCTAGCTGGCATGTGCCTTTGTGAATGCTCATCATTAGCTCGATGCTTCTTTTAACACACCCCGGTTTTGGGAAGGGCAGTACCTTCCTTGCGACCTTGAGTAAAATTAAGAGTTGGGTCTTGTTAGTGCAACTTTGTACAAGCCCACTGGGTACCCATAAGCCTCCGGATTAAATTAGCATCCATTAGAACTTTCTGACAGCGGAGACTGGATTCATCATTTATGTGTTTGACATAAATAAGTATGATCTTTTGGTCAATCAATCCTGAAGAGCGTAGCTTTAGGCTATTTCCACATTATCATGCACCACCGTATCCATCATCTGAGATGAATCGGAAAAAGATGCGCCAGATACGTGAAACAATTGGGGACTGAAAAATATGAAGCTTTCCAGATAGTGAATGTAGAACGATTTCAATTCACATCTGCCATTCTTCGTAGTCTGTCTGCAGAGCAGAGCGCGCACTTCAGACACTATAGCACACACTTGACAAGATAACAATCGCCTCTCTCAGCTGTTTACTTCCAGATTTTTCAGAGCCAAAAAGCAAGAAATGTAATTTTGATGTTCCGTTGGAAATGTTTGGGCACGTAAACCACAAAGCTGCAGTTTTGGAGGGAGCCCGCAGTCTAAAAAAGTAGTTTAGTATGCACGCCATTATGGTAAAAGGATGAGAAATGACTGGAGAGTTGTGGTTGGATCACCGTGGTGAGGATTTCGAGAGCCTTACAGTGAGTGTCTGACTTAAGAGGGCTGAAGTCTCTGTTTGGGAGCTATAAGTCAGACCGAAATCACCCGCTGCCTTCTTCCTGGCTCTCCAAGAAAATAGGCCAGTCTGGGAGCTGCGTCTCGCCTCACAGCTGAATAGCTGAGAATAATAAAACCGGCAGTGATCCGTATGGAAATATGTACTCCCCTTATAATCTGAGTTATTCATGAACCCGGCGGCCCAGGAAAGCTGTGACTTTCTCTCAGATGCGTATGTTTATTTATATACGTGCATGTTAATGGAAGGTCAGATAGTGAGATAAGCAGGGACTCATTTCTTGCGAGACTGGGGAAGCTTTTTTCCCATGCATTTCTTATCCTATTTTGCTGTCTATCTCTGCTGATGCATCAATTCAGATTTTGTCCTCTGTTG
>CAIGQQ010004613.1:2074857-2098653 GCA_903798035.1 Danio albolineatus | reverse complement strand
ATTAAATATGTAGGCTAATGGATGTCTTCAGTGGAGCAAGTACAACATTGTTTCCTTATCCGCAAAAAAGTTAAGGAGTAAAGTAGAATATAAGTAAAGTAAAGAGAAAGTAAAGATGCCGAATGAAGGAGGCTCGTTCTTTATCCTCGTGCTGCGGATGGTCTGTTTAACTGTTTTTTCGATAGTGAAGCATTCAGTTTTTCCACTTATAAAATTCGCCATGTAAATAGCAAATGTGCCATGGTGTGACACAACTGACTCTTAAAGCGAATGTGAATGAGTCTCTGATTGGATCAGAGCCCTGCTTGCAATCAGGGTTAGGTGCTTCTACATCATTTCCATCTGGTTTCAGAGATAACTTATGGGTAGGTTTTATAGGGATAGGAATTAGATATGATTGATCTTCCAGGATCAACAAAACAGCGTGGCCCAGGATTGTGTAAAACTCTCACCACAATATGCTTGTTTAGTACGTGAGAACTGAGTCAGTCAATTGTTGGGCCACTATCTTCAGTTTCCCCCGGCTATTCTGTCAGTTCCACCAGCCCTCTACAACATTCCTGTCCTGTTTGCCCTCCTTATCTTTTCGGGCACGTCGCCCACCCGCTTTTTATTCCCAGCTTGCTCATCACCACAATTTTTTGCTGTGAAATCTTTAATTAAAGTTTTACGACTCATGAGATTTCTCACCCACTCACATTTCCCCCCTCTAAGGAGTCATTGCATTCTTCTTCCCGGCCCTCTTTCGTACTATCGTTTCCTTCCGGAGCTCTGGATTGGCAAGTGACATATGCTGCCCAGCTGTTTGGAAAGATTGGCGGGTTTCTTGTTAACCAGCTTCGCCTTCACGTCTTCTTAGCTGCTTAAGTGTTGCCTCCTTTCCATGATGCATCTCTGGGGCTGAATCCAACTTGCCGGGCTGCTGATATCATCTCGCTACATTTGAAAATGCAGATGTATAAAACTTGCTTTTTTGTCTCTGCTTGGGATTTTTTGGCTCCTTCGTGTCATTCGCTACAATGGTAGCTGTAATGGGTGGTTTGAAACCATGTAATCCTATTTCCCTCTCACATTCCAGACTGCGGAGGAGGATATCACTGCAGCTTAGACTTGGACAGTTGTGCCTTCGCTAACTCTACAGCTGTGCGCGGATGGTAATCATATACCCACATAATAACTTTAATGTGCAAACACAGTTAGCGCTTAACAGAGCGGAAATGTTCAAGCTAACTCAGCTAAATAATGTATTCTGAGTTAACCCAGATAGATTTACACATTAAAGGGATAGATCACTCAAAAGATAAAATACCATCAACATTTACTCACATTTCACTTTTATAACAACCTGTTTGAGTTGTGTTGAACACAAAAGAGAGTATTTTGAAGAATGCTGCTAACTGGCATCCATTGACTTCCATAGTATTGTTTTTCCTGCTATGAAAGCCAGCAACCAGTAGTCTTTAAAACAGTTTCTTTAGTGTTCAACAGATACTCGTAAAGGTTTAACAGCACACAAGGGAGAATAAATGATCATTGTGGTGTACATTTTAGCCACAGACATATCACCCTGCAGTCCAAGGCCGGTTACTCACTGAAGCTAAGCAGGGCTGAGCCTGGTCAGTACCTGGATGGGAGACCACATGGGAAAACTAGGTTGTTTTTGGAAGTGGTGTTAGTGAGGCAAGCAGGGGATGCTCAACCTGTGGTCTGTGAGTCCTAATGCCCTAGTAAAGTGAAGGGGACACCATACTATTAGTGAGTGCTGTCTTTCAAATGAGACGTTAAACTGAGGTCCTGACTCGGTGTGGTCATTAAAAATCCTATGGCACTTCTTGTAAATAGTAGTCCTGGTCAAATTCCCTCTCAGCCCTTAACCATCATGGCCTACTAATCATTCCCATCCACCAAATTGGCTGTCTCACTGTCTTTCCACTGGTGGTGTGTAGTGAATGCACTGGCAGAGTTGTCTGTAGTGGATGCTGCACACTGGTGGTGGTGTGGAGAGACCCCCTTCGTGATTGTGCAGCACTTTGGGTGTATGGCTATACAAGATAAATGTGCTGTATAAATACACACATTACATAACATTTTAGGACATCCTCAGACCTCTGTCATACAATGACAAGGTGTCATGCCTTATCGTTCAGGCATCGTTTCAGACTGAAAGGCTTCAGGTCATAGGAAAAACTAATTCAGGTATCAGGTCTCACACAGCAAAAGGCATCAGACAAAACAGACTCAGATGAGAAGTTATCAGTTAAAAAGTTGATAGATAGGTGAGTATAATATATAAAATAGTAGGTGACTATAATATATAGATATAAAAAACTATTTCATTTTTTTTTACTAGCAATAGTACTAACTCTTTTACTAACAATAACACATCTGTTCACATATATAGAAATCTGATTGATGGAAATATATGCAAGTGACATATTATATAAAAAGGTCATATTTGGATTTCATATATATAAAATATATGTCATATATGCAGCATTCATTCATTCTTTATTTTCTTTTCGGCTTAGTTCCTTTATTAATCTGGGGTCGCCACAGTGGAATGAACCGCCAATTTGTCCAGCACATGTTTCACGCAGCGGATGCTCTTCCAGCTGCAACCCATCTCTGGGAAACAAGAGACAATTAGACAATTTAGCTCACCCAATTCACCTGTACCGCATGTCCTTGGACTTGTGAGGGAAACCGGAGCGCCTGGAGGAAACCCACGCAACCACGGGGAGAACATGCATTTATGCAACATATATTTTGAAATATTGCAAAAAGGTTTATGTATGGTAAAATTTCATATACTGTTACAGTTATTTTCAGTTCACATATAGTTGATTCAGCCCTCATTATTTTCTTCAAATATTTACCAAATGATGTTTAACAGAGCAAGGGATTTTTCAGTGTTTCTTATACTATTTTTTTCTTCTGGAGAAAGTCTATTTGTTTTATTTTAACTAGAATAAAAGCAGTTTTCTTTTTTAAAACCATTTTAAGGTCAGTATTATTAGCCCCCTTAAGTACTATATATTTTTTGTTTGTTTACAGAACAAACCATGATTATACAGTGACTTTGCCTAATTAACCTCACTTATCTAATTAACCTAGTTAAGCCTTTAAATGCCACTTTAAGCTGAATACTTGTATCATGAATATTATCTAATAAAATATTATGTTCTGTCATGGCAAAGATAAAACTAATCAGTTGTTAGAAATGAGTTATTAAAACTAAGGTGTTCAGAAATGTGAAGAAAAAAATATTTCTGTTAAACAGAAATTGGGGAAAACATATACAGATTGGCTAATAATTCAAGAGAGCTATTAATTCTGTCTATATGTTTTAGGGTTAGGAGATGTCGAACAATTTGGCATTGTACGATGTCTAATGTGCAACATCGCGATGGATGATGGCATCGTCATCGTAGGCGGTAAATTATTTATTTTTTGAATAATGAATTAATTCATAACAAATTAATTGTTTGTAGCCTACATGACCCCACATGGTTTTTGTTTTACCCATAACCAAATCATCAATAAAGATAAGTTACACACAAATTACAACCTGTCAATCACTTTTTCTGAGGGACTCTGGCATGAATAGGCAGAGTGATCTGTATCGTTATAATGACGTCGACAGACTTTGGTTGGTAAAAAAGGAGCACAACCAACAGGAACCAACCAACAGTATCGTTTTAAATCATTTTAAATCTCTACTGCTTTAAACAGTAGAGTTTTTCGCTGAAATTGCAAAGTATAAGCATGAAAACGAAAGACTGAAGCAGTGTACTGGCGCTTTGACGTGTTCCCAGATAGATTCAAAAGACTGAAGAGTCATTAGATAGAAACAAAATTAATTAAATATCACATTTAACAACTATAGTGAGACACCATCCAGCGATACATCCTTGATGAACTGTCTGACGTGCACTGCTCTCTGGGGTTTTGTGCTCAAAGCACCCACTGACTGCCTGGAGCTCAGATGTATATGCTAGAGTGCATGACAGAGTGTGTGTGGATGTCTGTGGTCACGTGATGTCTGCTTTCAGCGATATAATGTGGACGGAGGGCTGTTAAGAAATGCTAGATGAAATGTCAGTGTAGATGTGGATGGTTTTCGTTCTAAAACGCCATTTTAAAACTAAGATGTTTTAGTGTACAGTAAATAGGGTCTCAGTGTGTATTATGCTGCGACTGGGGTGGGGCGAAGGATCGTGATGTTGGCTCAGCAATGTGATGTCTATCAGCCATCAGCGATGGACAATGGCATCATCTATCGATCCAACCATAGCATGTTTATATATTTTCATAACACCATTAATGCAACATTACAGTTCAAAATGTATAAAAACATGTATATATTTGTACTTCCAATAGTGTTTGCAATATTTCTAAATATATGCTGCATATGACATTTTCTTTATGTGAAATTCAACCATGACCTTGCATGTAATATGCATATATTGCCATATATTCTACTACAAACAAATAGAATTGTTTAACTTCACATGATGCAGACGTCTACTCCTGCAGCTCAAACATTTGCAAAGACTTCCTTCAAATGAGCATCCCTGATGTCACCTCATATTCAATTCTGAAACAGTTATTCTGGAACTTTTGTTTGTTTGGGCCTTTGCGAGAAATGAAATTTGGAGACTGAACCTCTTGGAACTTTAATTAAATACCACTGCACTAGACCTTTTCTTCCAACTAACGGCATCTTTTTTTCTGTGCCATTTTTTGCATTGACCTTTATTAAACTGTTCCCAAGGTGATTTTTAGTGGATGAATGAAGTCGGTTTTACAGGTGTTCTAGCAAAGAAACCCCAGGTGTAATTCATCACCAGTGTATTTTGCTACTCTGTACTGACTCAATGACTCAGTCATTATTAAGTTTTGCCTTAATATCCAAATATTATTAGTTGCTCCATATTTCTTGATAGTGCCTTGTTCAGAGTATTCAATACAGCCTAATTTTGGCCCAATCCATTAGATATAGGGTGTTGTATTAATGTGTTGTGTTTGTAAATGATAATAGGCAGTCAGGGATGCAAATATGGATTGTTTATTTTCTAAATACAAGAGAGCAAAGTCAAAGCTTCGTTTGTTTACAGTCTTACACTCTGTAAATCAGTTGAAAAAAGACAGCAAGCGAAAACTCGTAGGGAAGCAACAGCTAGTATGATTGTTTTGTAGTCAAAACGGCTTAATCTTCATTCATTCGTTCATTCATTTTCCCTTTGGCTTAGTCCCTTTATTAATCCGGGGTCGCCACAGTGGAATGAACCGCCAACTTATCCAGCATGTGTTTTACGCAGCGGATGCCCTTCCAGCCACAACCCATCTCTGGGAAACATCCATACATTCTCTAATCAATTCACCTGTACCACATATCTTTGGACTTGTGGGGGAAACCGGAGTACCCGGAGGAAACCCACACCAACACAGGCAGAACATGCAAACTCCATACAGAAATGCCAACTGACCCAGCCTAGGCTTGAACCAGCAACTACCTACTGCGCCACCGTGTCGCCCCTTCTTAATCTTATACAAGACAAAATTATTTGTAAGAAACACAACATAAAACTATGAAGAATGCAAATAAAAGTGCTTTGTACAAGACTTTTTGGTACTAGGTGCTTTTTAACATATTTTGGTATTAATTTCTAAAATTAAATCTGTTTTTATATAATCGTTAAACATGCCAGAGATAAAAATGAAATGGAATTTGATAAAATAATGAAATGATGTTTTTTAAAGAAAAATTGAAAGACATTTGAATATTTCACCTTCATCAGTGCATAACATCATTAGGATTCATGGAATCTGGAGGAATTTCAGTGTGTAAAGGACAAGAGTGCAAGCCTAAGCTGAACAACTATGATCTCCGATCCCTCAGAATCGAGAGAATTGTTATTCATCTATAAGCGATATCGACTTCTCTGGGATCGAGGTATCTGGGATGGATCATCACACAGTGGAAACGTGTAGTGTGGTCAGATGTATCTGTATTTCAGTGCCCACTTTAAGACTTGTTTGCAGGAAGAATGAGACAAAATGACACCTGAAACACTTCATCAGTTTGTGTCTTCAGTCCCTAATCATCTTTTAAGTGTTGTGAAAAAGGAATGGCTACATTACAAAGTGGTAAAAACTTTAATGTTCCAACTTGTTTTGAAATGTGTTTAAAAAAGAAATCATTACTTACTTTTTTTATTAGTATTTCTTGTCCCATCTTTTTTCTGATTTGAGGTTGTAGTTTACCATACACGCCTTTTAGGTGAATAAAAGTTTTCATTTATTAAATAATAATATTGTTTTGTTCTTACAGTATGTTAGTCAAAGAGGCATCAATGTGTGGATGTCAAACGGACATCAAGGTTTTTACATCAAATTAGTTCACTTTTTGACAATTTGGACAATATGATGTCATTTTGATGTTTTTGATAATAAGGTACCTGCTTGGTTTTTTTTTTTTGTTTTTTTTTTTGGGGGGGGGGGTAGATTTACAGAAAAATCTACAAAAACATGATTAAATAAAGAAACTTAAAACTTAAGAAATTAAATTAACCTTTTTGGACCTTGTCAAATATAAGCGGGATGCACAATATTGGATTTTGCTGATATTTTCAAACTCCTTTTGGCTGAGATGATGCAGATATATTTTACCTGCTATGATGAAGGCAGTTCTTTGTCAAAACACGCAGGTTTTTTAAGCATTAGCCATATAAATAAAGGCTTTTTATTTATTTTTTTTCTACATTTTTCGAGTGCCTTGAACTCATTTTTGCTATTTTAAAAAAGTTCATTGGTTCCCAACCTTCTCTTTCCCAATGCTAGCAACTTTACTACAGTGGTGCCAAAACCCAGGAAAAGAAGGAACACGCTGTATAAGATACCCTCATTGCTGTGAGGACAACAAGCCGGGCTGTCGGCGTAACTGTGGTGCTGGGATGCTAAAAGTGATGAAACTCGTCCCTCCGCGATAAAGGAGTGGAGGCTACCGTCCATAAAGTGACAGGAGTGTAGGATTTGGGAGGCGGAGGACTTCTTCAGCTACATCTAGGGTGGATAGCAGTATGCTCTGGTTCCTTGTAGTCAGCACTGCGTCGCTAGACCTTTTTGGATGATAGCCACTGTTTGTCAGTCATGGACAGCAGAGTTTCACCACCTCATTGTCCCAGCACCACAGCCATGCCGGTGTTATGGTTTAACTGGTGACCATGTTAACTGGTGTCCCTTTCCAGATTTAAGGTATACACTTTTGCAGATTCGTTACTTTTTCACAGCAATAAAACATGCCCATAACAAATAAAGATTCTTATTTCTTGGTGTCAATGGCATTGTAAACATTGATTTCAACATTTGTGTAGCAGAACATTATATAACCAAAATTAACCTAAAAAATTGATTGCACACATACCACCGGAGGACTGTCAAGGACTGATTACACACACTTCATAAGCACTACATATAGACATATAGTCTTCGCTGAGTATTGTTTTCTGCAAGTGACATTACAACGTGTTTCCTTTGTTCCTGTCTTACCATGTTTTGATCCTAGCCTTGCTTATTTGGTTATCCTTGCCTGCTACCAGCCTTATTGACCTTCTGCCTGTAATATGACTACGATTCTGATTACCTGTATACATCGGTTTGCTCTTGTTGACCACTGCTTTACTGATTTATTAAATCTGCCACTTCCATTGTCAGTGTCACTCATACACAAGGTTGTTGAGACATACACTTATTGCATTGGAAACCACTTTGAATAAGAAGTCGATACTTAATAAATTTATAAAAGTGTTTCTGTGATTTCTTTTTAGCTATAAATAACAGCACAATTCCCTATGAAATCCCACCAAATGCAAGTGAATCTTATGCAGGAGAATTCCCACTTGATGGATCATCTCCGACAAGCATTCCCTGCCTCCCCTCCATTGTGGCTCTTCACACGCAACCATCTGGACACTTCTGACAAAACAGCTCTCAGGTTCTGAGTGAAGACAAAGCCCAAAGACTACAGATCTGAAAGTTGCTTTCATGGCCGTCTACCGGGGGGATTTAATTTGGTGCGTTACCAACTGCTTGCACATTTTACTGCATCTCATTCAGTCTTCATATATGCCTATAAACACTATCTCTCTCTCTCTCTCTCTCTCTCTTTGTCTGAATCAGGAGATTTACCAACTGATCTTTTGAAGGTTCTTGATCCTACCAACAGAAAAAAAAACACTCTCATCTCAAGAGAGCATGAAAATGTTTATTCAATTACAAAGATGCAAACTAAATGTTTATGTGAGACAATAGAGCTGATAAGACTTTAGATTAGATTTTAAAGTCTAGAATAAAAAAAAAAAAAAAAACTTCTGGTTACAGCAAAAACAAGATAGCAATGTTATAACAGGTAGCTCCCAATACGAGATTAAAAAGGCCTGAATGAAGAGTAATTACCCGATGTAATATGCATTACTTGACAAAAAAAAAGTCTAGAGCAGTGCTTTACAATTGACTGAGACATCAGAAATAAATTTAGTTCAGTCGAAAAGTGGCTGCTATAGTAGTGAAATGACGTGCGTCTGTTCAATACAGCACAAGCTTCAGTTGAAGGCATTTGGATATGTTTGTAGAAAAGGCCTTTTGTACAATGCACTGATATCGTTGTTAGGGATGCAACAATTCGTTGATTTCACTGCGCTTTAATTCGTTACGGTTAATTAATCATAAAGGCTTCTCAACGCCGCGTTTCTGTTGCACAGAACGAAACTGCTGCAATTAAACAAAGTTATGCCACCTGTGCAATAGTTTAAAGTTCCGAGCTTGTAAGCGGAGGCCAATACACACGCACAGTGAATTAACTATAATGGCGAGCCGTTCCAATATCACGTCCTTTCCATGTGCAAGTTTGCTATTTCTAATGTAGAATATATGCCAATGAGCAACGCGCTCGCCGCTTTCCGGGTGCACGCAGTAGAAAACATCTCATGCTGTAGCGGTGAGGTTGTGCGTGGCTTTCAGTGCAATGCAAACAAAAGATATGTTAGACAAATTATTATTAAAATGATTATGTGTGAACGTAGACGATAACAACAGTTCATCTAAATACTTAGGCCTACCTAATATAAATTATTCTAATATAATTATATTCTAATCCTAGTATAATTATTCTTCAGACTATATAATCATACAACCAACATCTAGAATTGTTGCATCCATATTTGTTATGCAGTTCAAAACATACTAATGTGTTTGAATGTAGAAGAAGCCTTCTTAAACAATGCACTGCTTTTGTTGCGCTTTGAAATACAACTTCTGAATGTAGTTTCATTATGTAGTTTCATATAATGTTCTTACATGTAAATGTAGAAAAAGCCAATGTGGGTCTCTAAAGGTGCAAAAATGCAGCATATGCAGTTGTTTCCTCACTCATATTGCACGCCAAACCTCTCCGGCCCTTCGTTTGGGATGCTTTTCATGAACTGGCCCTGATGAAAAACTAATTGAATAGCCCTGGTCTAGAGCCATAAAGATTCAGTCATTCATTTTCTTTTCAGCTTTTTTCCTTTATTAATCCGGGGTCGCCACAGCGGAATGAACCGCCAACTTGTCCAGCATATGTTTTACGCAGCGGATGCCTTTCTAGCTGTAACCCTTTACCGGGAACATCCATACGCCCTCATTCACACAAATACACTACGGACAATTTAGCTTGTCTTGGACTTGTGGCGGAAACCAAAACACCCAGAGGAAACCCACGCGAACACGGGGAGAACATGCAAGCTCCACAGAGAAATGCCAGCGGACCCAGCTGAGGCTCGAACCAGCGACCTACTTACTGTGAGGCGATCGTGCTACCCACTGCACCACCATGACACAGCTATAAAGAATTGTAAAAAATCAAAGTGAATCAGCAGCTGCTGAGACGTAGTTCAGTATGTTGATGTGCTACCAACTAAAGCAGAACATTGTATAGGGGGTGAGATTTCATTTTTGTGCATCATTCCCTCAAAGCAAACTAATGGTAAGAGTGGCGTGGATAACAATATAGTCAAATTGATGTCAACAGAGAAGAACTGCCACTCCAAATGCAGAAACAATAGGTTGAATTTTGATTGAAAATTACTAAAACAAACAAACAAAAAAAAATTCAATGGATGGATTTGCATGGATGAAATGTTCATCTAAATACAACCATAAATCAGAACAAGTTGGGACTGTTGTTCAGACCTGCAACACATTCCAACATATGTGGGAGAGGAGCAATTTAGGGCTAGTAATCTGGTAAATTTGTTAAATGATGTGATTTGAAGCACGTGATGTGAATAGGTGATTGTAATTATGATTTTGCCAGTTTACCAACAAATACATGAGAAAAGTATTGAAATGTTTAAAAACAATGTTCCTCAAAGAAAGATAGGAAGACGTTTGGATATTTCACCTTCAACAGTGCAGAACATCGTTAAGATTCAAGGAATCTGGAGGATAAAGCATAAAGCACAATGGCGCAAGCCTAAACTGAACAACCGTGATCTTCAAACCCTCATTGCATCAAGAATCCTCATTCATCTTTAAGCGATTTCACCACATGAGCTCAGAACTACTTTGGCAACCTTTGTCAAGTACCACAATATATATTTGACTGTACTGTGCCAAAAGGAAGCCCTATGTTAACAGTGTCCAGAAGTGTTGTCGACTTCTATGCGCTCGGAGACATCTGGAATGGACCATCACATAGTGGAAACATGTACTGTGGTCAGATTAATCAGTATTTCAGGTATTTTTGAGAGAAATGGGCACTGTGTGCTCCGGACCAAAGAAGAAAAAGATCATCCAGACTATTAATAGACATTTTAGATTTTAATTTCAAGCAGACTTTAAAGGCACGAACATGCACACAATATGGAAAAATGGACAAAGATCCACCAGTCGATCAACACAGAACATCAAACATGATCTGAAAACAATATTCAAAGAGATAAAGGAGTTCTGTCAAGATGGCAAAAACAATTCCAATACCTCAAGGAGGTTATCCAAATCAAAAATAAAAGACAGAGGAGTGGATGAACACTGTGGAAGACCGAATGCAAACTAAATAGCAAATGATCACAGAGTTTATCAAACTACATGGTCAACTCCAAGCCAATCTAACTGTTTAAAAAGGATGCGACAAATGCAATGATAAACAAATCTACCATGTAGCCGAAGTATTCAAAAGCAGTTACCCACTGATAGACAGCCTGCATTGCAAAGTTGAACAGATAACCTTCAACTACCGATGAATATGAACTTGAAGATCGAAAGAGCACACTGAACTCTCAACCTTTTCCACCACCATTATCTATCATTGTAAGATTACTTGATTACAGAACTAAGATCATTAGAATAAAAAGTGGAACTGTTTGTAGATGTTTTATCAGTACATGCACCATCTTCTACAAGAACCTTAAAAAAAACAAAAAAACAAAAGGATTTCTCCAGTTTAACATTTGACATCAAAACTGGAATGAGAATCGGACAGACTTCCATGTGTAATGTTTGTGCTCCAAGGTTGTCGAGAGATGCTCTTCGGCAGACCTTGGCTGTAATGAATGGTCATTTGAGTAATTGTTGCATTTCTATCAGCTCAGGTCTGTTGGTTCTCCTCTGACCTCTGGAATCAACAACAAATTTTCACCGCCAGAACTGTCACTCACTGAATAGTATGTTTTCTTTTTCTATGTAAACCCTAAAGATAGTTGTGCATTAAAATCCTTTTAGATCTACAAATGTTTTTGTTTAGTTTTTTCAGTAGCAGATCTGAAATCATCAAACTAGGGAGGAAAATCTTTACGAATCAGTGGTATCTAATCAGCAATGTCATATTATTTCAGTAAACAGGGCCTTGCAACATCTTTACTGTTAACTTTTTCTCTATTGAGGGACGATTTGTGTATTGCCAAATCAACATGAATCATGCAAGTTCCCCAGTGGAGAATCCCTGAACGGGTTTCATAGTTTTGACCTGATCTCGGATCAGTTTTACAAATTTGTAGACATATAAAACTAAAAGAAATATTTCTCTCATTATTTATAAAGAATTAAGTCTCTCATTGTCCTGTTCAGCAGAGCCCACAAAGAACATACAATATACGCACATGTAATTGATTAAATAATTATGATGATAAGCTAAGATCATTTGATAGGTTGCAGGTCCTACTTAACCTTTGCAGTGTTAGGAAAAAACCTACTGTATGTATCTTATCCAGCATTTGTTTTACGCAGCGGATGCCCTTCCAGCCACAACCCATCTCTGGGAAACACATCCATACATTCTCATTCACACACATACACTATGGACAATTTAGCTTACCCAATTCACCTGTACCACATATCTTTGGACTGTGGGGGAAACTGGAGCACCCAGAGGAAACCCACACAACCACGGGGAGAACATGCAAACTCCACACATAAATGCCAACTGACCCAGCCGGGGCTCGAACCAGCGACCTTCTTGCTGTGAGGTGAACGTGCTACTACTACTACTACTACTACTACTAATAATAATAATAATAATAATTATTATTATTATTATTGGGTGCCACGGTGGCGTAGTGAGTAGCACGTTCGCATGTGGTATAGGTGAATTTGGTAGGCTAAATTGTTCGTAGTGTATGTGCATGAGTGTGTATGGATGTTTCCCAGAGATGGGTTGCAGCTGAAAGGGCATCCGCTGCGTAAAAAACATGCTGGATAAGTTGGCGGTTCATTCCGCTGTGGCGACCCTGGATTAATAAAGGGACTAAGCCGACAAGAAAATGAATGAATGAATAATAATAATAATAATAATAATAATAATAATAATAATAATAAATAATAATAATAATATAAACAATAATACAGCTAAAAATGATCTTGAGTTAAGCATAATGATGATGCCTTCACTTCATAAATCATGGCACATTACAAAAATTAACAAGTAGGTTCAAGTGCATATATTTTTAAACAAAATGTAAGCTATTACAGTTCTAAAATTCTAGTCTAAATGCTTTTGGACTCTTAAAAACGTCCTACTGCTTACTAAGTTTTTTTTTCAAAGTTTAGTAGTAGACTAGCATTTTTTAGACGTTTTATTCACCTTATTCTCCGCGTAGGAGCGGATTTGAATCATTTTGGCTCAAGACTTCCAGTCTCATTCACTTCTATTCATTTTCAGATGTTAAAATCAGCTAGTTTTGCTGCTTGACGTTGCAAACTGACGTTTTCTTATTATGTTGTTCTACTTTGTCTGTGTAGTCATGCAAACACTTGTTTGTAGAGGAAGTAGTTTGACCATTTTCTGCCGTTTATTATTCCTAGTCATTTCACCTATAGGCAGCTGAATCAGAAGTTCTAAAACAATAGCAAAAACGAGCGCACTTCCGCATCGAAGAATAAGCTCAATACATACAGCACCAGATTTGTTCGATGAGACCATTTTCTAACCAAAACTTTGTATACATCGATTATTCATAAAATAGCTCTTTTCTCCTTCTGCAGAACACGAAACCAGGGTTAAGAAAAAAAACATGCATTCCTGATGTCATACATGTTGTGTTCTCCATTATTCAGTCTGTCATCTTCCCCATCAAAGCCCTATGTGCTGCTTTTTCCATTTTCGGTGATCTTGCACCTGGCTATGGCTGACCCACAGGATTAATTCTCTGGATTACGAGGGCACCGGTACTTTGTCACCTGTTGGAATTGTACGGCGGAACCTCCAGGGGAACAAATCTGATTGAAGCTTTCTCACCATCGGAGACATTTCCCTGCTTCCACCTTTCGGGTACACAGATACGCAAGCTGGGGAAATGTAATGAGGTCTCGTCGTTTACTCCTTTTCTTTTTCTGTCCTCCTGTTATCGCTTCTGAAGTTCTTGTGGGTGTCTGTGGCGAACAAACTGGAGTTTTTAGGTCATTTTGTTTCTCCTTTCTCCACAGATGGCTTGGGAATGGTTAAACTTTGCCATTTCCGTTTTAACCCGCTCAGACTGAACAGCATCACTCCAATATGAGCAAGTGAAGAAAACAGATGGTAAAGATGGCACTGCCAATTCGGAACGATAGTAGAACAGACAACTGCGCGGCTGTGATTAACACGTATGACTTCTTGACAAAATTCGTAGCCCGAGATGTACAGAAATATATGCTTTATCGGTTCGTGTGGGCGCGTGGCAGATGAAAGAGACTGTTTGTGTGTGATTCTGAGCCCTGAGGGAAGGTACATGCTGAATGCTTTTAAGGCTGAGAAAGTGAAGACATGGCCTTCGGCAAAGCTCCGATTGGTCAAGGAGGGGGTGAGACTAGACAGAACATGATAAATTATTTAGCAAAGGAGGTGAAGCAGAGAGAAATCTCACCCAAATCGTATTATAACGCTCATTGACAAATGAAACGCACACACATACACACACACACACCCACACATATTCATTCATTCATTTTTCTTCATCTTAGTCCCTTATTTATCAGGGGTCGGCACAGTGGAATGAACCACCAACTATTCTAGCATATGTTTTACGCAGTGGATGCCCTTCCATCTTCAACCTAGTACTGGGAAACATCCATACACACTCATGTTCACACACACTAATACACTATGGCCAATTTAGATCATCCAATTCACCTATATCACGTCTTTGGACTGTGGAGGAAAATGGAGCACCAGGAGGAAACCCATGCTAACACAGGGCAACATGCAAACTCCATGCAAACTCCACCCAGAAAAGCCAACTGGCCCAGCCACACAGTGTATACAGTATATACTAATACTAACATATACTAATACTAACTATACGATACCAACCCAGACACTAACCCAGATCCAACATCTATAGTTGAAGTCAGAATTATTAGGCCCCTTGAATTATTAGCTCCATATTTATTTTTCTCCCCAATTTCTGTTTAACGGAGATAATTTTTTTGACACATTTCTAAACATAGTAGTTTTAATAACTCATTTCTAATCAGTGATTCATTTTTTCTTTACCATGATGACAGTAAATAATATTTGATTAGATATTTTTCAAGACACTTCTATACAGCTTAAAGTGACATTTAAAGGCTTAACTAGGTTAATTATGTTAACTAGGCAGGTTAGGGTAATTAGGCAAGTTACTGTATAATGATGGTTTTTCTGTCGACTATTGAAAAAGAAATAGCTTAAAGGGGCTAATAATTTTGACCTTAAAATAATCTTTAAAAAATTAAAAACTGCTTTTATTTTAGTCGAAATAAAACAAATAAGACTTTCTCCAGAAGAAAACATATTATCAGACATACTGCGAAGATTTCCTTGCTCTGTTAAACATAATTTGGAAAATATTTAAAAAAGAAAAAAAAAAGAAGGGGAGCAAATATTTTTCATATCTTTTAACTGTACATCAGCAGGAGGATAAAGATGAAACCAGGGTGGACGTTTCAGCAAGACAATGATCCACAACACAGCCAAGATAACTCTCAAATGCTTTCAGAGAAAGAAAATCAAGCTGTGGAATGGCCCAGCCATTCCAATAGAATCCAATAGAGAATACAAATTAAAGACCAGATTTGATAGACGAGACTCACAGAATCAAGATTTTGACACTCTGTTGAAGTCTGTGAAAGAAAATCACACCTGAGATGTGACTTAATTCTCCATATGAGAGGCGTCTTTAAGCTGCCACCACTAACAAAGCCTTTTATATAAAGTATTAAACACATTTCAGTAGTTCTGCAATTTCTTCTTGGGTCATTTTATATAGTTTTACACATAACAGATTTTTCAGATTTTTTTATTTTATTTTATTTTTTATTTTTATGTTTGTATTATTTGGATTTTTAACAAAATCTGATTCAATTCCATGTCATCAGCTCCTTTAGAAATGTTAATTAGGTGTTTTTCACCTCCACTGTATGCATCAAAGCCAATCTTTTAGGATCAAGCCAACCTTAATTCTTTGTTATAAACTCTATTTTTGTTTACAACTAATTATATTCCAGAACATTGGTGTACATTTTAGGAGAAATCATATCCGCTGCTGCCTATTTAAAGCTTTAATCAACATATTTTGTGTGTTCGTCTTTCCAGTGCCTTCATCTGCTGATCTCTCTTCAATGGGAGGAAGACAAGCATCGGTTCATGTATAATTGAGTGGCCATCAAGCAGGATCTGAAGTCCACGCGTGAGACCACCAGAGCTGGAGCAGGTGGAGGAGCCCGGCAGATGGCCGCACACTCTTTGTGATTTCAGGACAAACCCACCCACATTGAGAGCGACATCCTCACCCTTGATCACTGCAGCCCGTCAAGGCTGCTGCCACTTTACGCTATTCAGACGGGCATCTCGCTTTTGAAGAAACTCTGTGTTGAGAGACAACATGCTGCTGAGCGTGTTTTGGTTTCACACCTCTCTGCTGTTAAAAGGAGCTTTAAAAAAAAAAAAAACAGCTTCTCTGGTTGTGGTTTAAAGGGTCCTTTTGGTCTTCATCTGGACAACATGCTGTCAGAAGGTTTGGGTCTCTTCAGAACAGCTCAGTCTCTTGCAAATCAGTGATACAGTAACTGCAAAGGTATGAACTCTGTTTAAATTTAAACTTTTCAGATAATTAATAAGTCCCCATGAAATCAAAATAAGTGATAAGTTTCAACTTAAGCAGTGTTGGGCATGTTACTTCAAAACAAAAATAATTAAAAAAGGTTACTAGTTACTTTTTTACAAATAGTAACTGAGTAACTAAATTAGGTTATTATAAAAGTACCAGAAAAAGTAACTACTGAGTTACTTTTTACAAAGAAAAATATAATAATGGTGAATTCAAAATATGTATCAGTATGTTAGTCTTAAGCAGTGTTGGGCATGCTACTTTTAAAAGTATTTAATTATAGTTATTTATTTTTTAGTTTATTAAAGTTGATTACTTTTTACAAATAGTAACTGAGTAACTGAATTACTTGATTATTAAACTAATTAACAGGGAAAGTTACTGTTACTTTATTTAACTAAAAAATATAATTAAAGTCCCCTTGAAATTGTTATATCATCATTATTTTTTTTTTTTTTATTAGATTTTAGTATTAGTTAGTCTTAAGCGATGCTGGGCACGTTACTTAAAAAAGTAATAAGTTATGCACTCAAAAAATACTTTTGTTCAAACTACTTATTTAAAACGAGCTGAATCATTACAATTCAAGGTTTTTTGGTGGACAACTTAATAGTTTTATGTTCAATCCACTTAAATTTGTAAGCGATGTTGGGCACGTTACTTTAAACAAAAGTATTAAGTTACAGTTACTAGTTTTGTTTTGTTTTTTACAAATAGTAACTGTTACAAATAGTAACTGAGTAACTGGATTACATGACTATAAGGTATCTAAATATCAGGGAAAGTATTTATTTTTTGAGTTATTTTTTTTAAAGAAAAATTTAATAAAAGTTAAATAAAAATAAAGTTTTTTTTAGATGTTAGCATCGGTACATTAGTCTTAAGTAGTGATGGGCATGTTGCTTTTAAAAAAGTATTCAGTTATAGTTACTAATTATTTTTGACATGGTTATAAAAGTAACTAGTTGTCAGGGAAAGTAACTATTGAGTTACTTTTTAATATAAAAATGTAATAAAAGTGAAATCAAAATTATTTTAATAATAATAATTAAATTAGGGGTGCCACGGTGGCGTAGTGAGTAGCACGTTCGCCTCACAGCAAGAAGGTTGCTCGTTCGAGCCTCGGCTGGGTCAGTTGGCATTTGTGTGAAGTTTGCATGTTCTCCCCGTGGTTGCGTGGGTTTCCTCCGGGTGCTCCGGTTTCCCCCAGAAGTCCAAAGACATGTAGTACAGGTGAATTGGGTAGGCTAAATTGTCTGTAGTGTATGTGTGTGAATGAGAATGTATGGATGTTACCCAGAGATGGGTTGCGGCTGGAAGGGCATCCACTGCGTAAAACAAATGCTGGATAAGTTGGCGGATCATTCCGCTGTGGCCACCCCGGATTAATAAAGGGACTAAGCCGACAAGAAAATGAATGAATGAATTAAATTATTTTTAGTATAAGTTAGGATATGTTAGTCTCAAGCAGTGTTGGGATAGTTACTTTTTTTTTTAAGTATTTAGTTATAGTTACTTTTTTGCTTTTATGGTAATTGTGCAACTAAATTATATGATCATAAAAGTAGCTAGCTGTCAGGGCTGTATGACTTTTTAAAATAAAAACTATAATTAAAGTCCCCATAAAATCAAAATTGAAAATTTTTAGATGTTAGTCAGTAATCAGTATGTTAGTCTTAAGCTGTGTTGGGCATGTTGCTTTTAAAAAAGTGTTTAGATATAGATACTAGTTACTTTTTACAGATAGTAACCGAGTAACTGGATTACACCATTATAAGAGTAACTAATTATCAGGGAAAATAGCTATTGAGTTACTTTTTAAAACAAATTATAATAAAAGTGAAAGATTTTAGATGCTAGTACCAGCACGTTAGTCTTTAGTGTTGAGCAAGATGCTTTAAAAATGTTTATAGTTACAGTTTATAGTTTAGTTATAGTTTATAGCTACTTTTTACAAATGGTAAAAGTAACTGAATTACATCATTATAAATGTAACTAATTAGAATCAGAATCAGAAAGAGCTTTATTGCCAGGTACGTTCACACATAAGAGGACTTTGTTTTCGTGACAGAGCTTCTAGTGCAACAGAATTTTCAGAGACAAGACAAAAAACAGATAATAAAAATATTCAAAAAATAGAAGAAAGTGTTAAATGCAAATATACAGATGGACAACTGTATGTACAGGTGTATTACTATATACAACATTATATGTGCAGCTGTTATGTGCAAATTGACATGTAAAGTGTACAGTTAAATAAGTGTATGTGTGTGTAACAAGTGTATTGCAAGTAGTGATGTTGGTTCCACGATTATTATCATCAAGTGTTCAAGAGATGGATTGCCTGAGGAAATAAACTGTTTCTGTGTCGGGCTGTTCTGGTGCGCAGTGCTCTGTAGCGTCGACCAGAAGGTAACAGTTCAAAGAGGCAGTGTGCTGGGTGTGAGGGGTCCAGAGTGATTTTGGCAGCCCTTCTGCTCGCTCTGGATAAGTACAGTTCTTGGAGAGTAGGGAGGGTTGTACCAATGATTTGCTCAGCAGTCCCAACTATTCGACATAGTCTTCGAAGGTCAGATTCGGTAGCTGAGCAATTGGTATCTGAGCTTTGGTAATTATCAGGGAAAATAACTATTGTTACTTTAAAATAAAAATATCAGTGTTTCAGTATTAAATAGTGTTGGGAATTTTGCTTTTAAAAAGTATTTAGGTATAATTACTACTTACTTTTTTACAGACCGTAACTGAGTAACTGGATTACATAAATATACAAGTAACACATTTTTGGGGGAAGGAACTATTTAGTTACTTTTAAAACATTCAAATTGTATGTTGAATAAAGGGGACACTAAAGCATTCTACACTATTCTGTACTATATTAATGTCATTAGAGAATGTGAGAGACACAGTGTTTGAACTAGGTATTGCACTCCTGGTTCAAAACACACAAGAGCAGGCTGCCATATTGACGACATTAACAAAGGCTGATTTAAATCGTGTTCTAAATAAAAGCAACGGCACAGGAGAGAAGGAATAAATTTAAATGAGTTTTTGTCCCACCTATTTCTTGCAGCTGAATAAATGAAATACGTTGATTTTCTGAAATAAAATTGACTAAACTAGGGCAGGTTAAAAGAACCAAAACACACACATGCGTTCCAGCAAATAACTCACATTTTACAGCAGAATATCTCACTTCATCATTATTTTTCAGATAAACAAGCATGTTCACTTAGCATGTTTCTTAAATATCTGCAAACATATTATGGTATTTAACAAAAACTTATATACAGCACCTTTAAGAATGTAAACTTATATATAAAATGAACCAGGCAGGGTACTTTCTTATCGTGTACTTCATGTAAGTGTATAATGCGAAATATCTTATTTAAGTCAGTACTGTACTGTAGTGTAACCCCTCTTGTTTTGGTAAAATAATAAGCATTTTGGAGATTATACAAGGTGTGTGCAAACCTCTGACTTCAGCTGTGACTCATATCTCACCTATTCACTATTAAAATGAGCTATTGAAGGACTAATTGTGAATGCATGCTAGATTAAGTGCTGTTATTTTAACCCTTCTGGTGGTTCATTGAAGTAATTATCTCATACTGTGGCTCATAAACATAAAGTTACTCTAATGAGCCTCTTGTGTTGGTTTTTAAATAAGCCTGTGTATCATTTGCCTGTGTTAAGTGTGCCAAATATTTTTGTGTATATTTATAATCTGCTACAAGGAGCTTGCAGAGACAGTGCTATTACAACTATCTGCTTTTACAATTAAATATACTTCTGCTTCTTGGTTTATTATTACAGTGAATCCGGAAAGTATTCATAGAGCTTCACTTTTCCCACATTTTTTTATGTTAAAGCCTTATTCCAAAATGGATTACATTCAATAATTTCCAAAATTCTCCACACAATACCCCATAATGGCAATGTGAAAATTGTTGCAAATTTATTAAAGGTTCAAGAAACCCTGGGGTACTTATTTTGAGATTTTAACAGATGTGTGTCACGATCACCCGCGATCTAACGGCCAGAGATCGCTGGTAAAACACACAGACATTCCATGAACTACAAATCTGCTTGTTAACGGACTACAATTCCAGTCATGCAGCACACACACGGTCCTGCTCCAAATCACCATTGATTGCACGCACACCACCGGAGGACTGTCAAGGACTGATTATACACACTACATAAGCAGCACATACACATATCCTCATCGCTGAGTATTGTTTCCTACAAGTGAAAAGTTACAACGCGTTTCCTTTGTTCCTGTCTCCCGTGTTTTGATCCGCATCTTGCTTATTTGTTTATCCTTACCAGCCTTATTAAACTTATGCCTGTTCTACGACTACGATTCTGATTACTTGTACACATCTGTTTGCTCCCTATGACCACTGCTTTACTGACTTTCTTATTAAATCTGGATTCTCACCACCGTTGTCAGTGTCATCCCAGTGTTACAATGTGTGTGTGTGTTGAGCATCAGTTAAGACAACGTTAGCACCTGTTAGCTTTAATTGTGTGGAAAACTGTATATTTTAAGCTTTTGTCAGCTAATTTCATCTTCTGGGTTTAAAATAATTTTTGGGGCGGGATCAAAATCAGTGATGTAGCGCAAAACTGCAAGTGAAGTGATAACGCGTCAGTTTCTCATTATTATTCATAGCAGAGTTTTCTTACCCTATGAGAAGACGCTGCTGCTTAATTGTTCATGAGAGCACATGCTTTCCAAAGGCAAAGCAGACCTGCCAAGCTGTGATCCATTGACTGCGTGAGATCGCGTCTGCATGGCACAGGTTGTGTGTTTGTTTCAATGTTTTACCCCACAACTCTGTCAGGCCCGATACAGCAAAGCAGTTGGTTTGCAGCAAGCATTTTTGAGAGAGCTGTATGAGAATTGGAGAATGGCGGCCATTGAGCCGTGTTACATGTTTAAAATCCTCCAGATTACCGGCAGGGTTAATGGTTGGAATAAACAGACCCAAAAGACTGCACTGCTATCTGCTGTTTCTGCATTTACACCCGGGGATTAAGGAGGAGAGAATACCTCCTCATTTATAATGTTTACATAAACAGGATTATCTTTATTATATAACAAACTGTGGTTATGTGTATACGTAATTTCGAATAACAAATGTAGCAGGACATTAAATTACTTTGTTTATTTCTTTGCATTTTAACTTTGTACACTATAAAATCATGGATCTCCTCACGGTTTGTGTATCATTTTGTGAGCCGACTGTTCGCTGCTTCACTCTTTTTCCCCTTCACTGGCGAACACGGCCATCTCGAAGCATTTTTTGAACATTTTCTAAGAGAAACTTGACCTGAAAGAGGGGGGGGGGGGTGGGGGGGGGGGGGGGGGGGTTGGGGTTTCATGGCCCTCTAAAATATAAAAATAAAAACAACAACTGAAGAAATCGCATGTATTCACAGCCTTTGCCATGAAGCTCTAAATTGAGCTCAGGTACATTCTGTTACCTCTGATCAATCTTGAGATGTTTCAGCAGCTGTGGTAAATTCAGTTGATTCGATATGATTTGAAAAGGTCTACATAAGGTCTCAGGGTTGACAGTGCATGTCAAAGCACAAACCAAGCAAGAACAAAGGAACTGTCTGTAAACCTCCGAGACAGGATTGTTTCGAGGCACAAGGCTGGGGAAGGTTACAGAAAAATGTCTGCTGCTCTGAATGTTCCAATAAGCGCAGAGCCTCCATCATCCGTAAGTGGAAGATGTTTGAATCCAGCCATCTAAGCTGAATGATCGATGGAGAAGGGCTTTAGTCAGGGAGGTGATCAATAACCTGATGATCACTCTGTCTGAGCTCCAGTGTTCTACTGTGGAGAGAGGAGAACCTTACAGAAGGACAACAATCTGTGCAGCAATCCACAAATCAAGCCTGTATGGTAGAGTGGCGAGACGGAAGCCACTACTTAGTAAAGGGCACTCAGCAGCTCACCTAGAATTTGCAAAAAGGCATCTGAAGGACTCTCAGACCATAGGAAACAAAATTCTCTGGTCTGATGAGACTAAAATTTAACTCTTTGGAGTGAATGCCAGGCGTTACGTTTGGAGAAAACCAGGCACCACTCATCACCAGGCTAATACCATCCCTACAGTGAAGCATGGTGGTGGCAGCATCATTCTGTGGGCATGTTTTTCAGCAGCAGGAACTGGAAGTCTAGTCAGGATAGAGGGAAAGATGAATGCAGCAAAGTACAGAGACGTCCTGAATGAAAACCTGCTTCAGAGTGTTCTTGACTTTAGACTGAGGTGACGGTTCATCTTCCAGCAGGACAATGACCCAAAGCACACAACCAAAATATCAATGGAGTGTCTTCACAACAACTCGGTGAATGTCCTTGAGTGGCCCAGCCAGAGTCCAGAACTAAATCCTATTGAACATCTCTGGAGAGATCTGAAAATGGCTGTACACCGCCGCTTCCCATCCAACCTGATAGAGCTTGAGAGGTACTGCAAAGAGGAATAGGCAAAAAATCCCAAAGACATGTGTGCCAAGCTTGCGGCATCATATTCAAAAAGATTTGAGACTAAATGCTGCCAAAGGTGCATCAACAAAGTATTGAGCATTAATGTACTGTATACATCAAAAAAGGTGTAAGATTTAGTTTGAAACAAGATTCATTTAGACATTCTGAAAAAAAATTAAATAAAAATAATCTTTACATATTTTGTACACTAATTTTAACATAAATATGGAGTATTAAAACATACAAAATAAGAAAAGAAATTGTATAATTATTTGGTTTCTGATATTGAAGGAACCAGATGAGGCAAAGTGCATATCATGAAATCTTAACAGGGCATGATGTAATATGATTTCAAGAGTACAGTCTCGCTTCTCTTGAGGTTTTTTTTTTTTTCTAATTGATTTCTTTCACTCTCAAAGAGCTGCGTGATTGCCTTTAAAATGATGTAATCTCTTCATCTCTGTGATCTTTTAATTTTCGCTTTACAAAGTGATGCATGGTTTGATTAAAGGTGAAGTGTGTCATTGGATTTTTTTGAAGTTAAGATATTCTTCTCTTCCACCTTAATTTACCGAGACAATTATAAATAAGCCACGCTTTGGCTGATTTTCTACAAGAGTGTACATTTTGATGCTTATTTGCTATGATTATATTATATTATATTATATTATATTATATTATATTATATTATAT
>CAIGQQ010004613.1:2019176-2035046 GCA_903798035.1 Danio albolineatus | reverse complement strand
GGATGGATGGATGGATGGATGGATGGATGGATGGATGGATGGATGGACAAACAAATGGAAGGACAGCTGAATGAAAAAAAAAACAAAAAGGATGGATGGATGGATGGATGGACAAACAAACAAATGGATGGATGGATGAATGGCCAATGGATGGGTGGATGGACAGATGGATGGATGGATGATGGATGGATGGACGGATGGACAGATGGATGGATGAAAGAATTGATGGACAAACAAATGGTTGGGTGGATGGATGGATGGACGGATGGACAAACGGTGGGATGGATAGACAGACAACCAGATGAATGGATGTATGGATGGATGGACAAACAAATGGATGGACAGATGGATTAATAAATATACAAATGGATGGGTGGATGGATGGATGGATGGATGGATGGATGGACAAACAAACGGAAGAATAGATAGACAGACAAACAGATGGATAGATTGATGGATGGATGGACAAACAAATAGATGGACAACAGATGGATGGAAGTCCAGTATATGTATGGATGTATTTTAAGAGCACAAAAGTATGTTTCCTCTAGAAGTAGCAGATCTGAGTTTAACTCCACTGGTTCTGACAGGTTAATTCCAGCGCAGATGAAGGTTAACGGCAGGTGGCTGCTGCTTCTCGCCGTTTCTGAGGAAAAACACCACCTTTTCCAGACAACTCAAAACATGACGGATGAGTGACAGGAGGTACGTATGATTTCTGTTTGTGAACCAGCCAAAATTCCTGCATTTCACCAAGAGCGTACTTATAGTATGTTACAGTATATGCATATTTTTGTAACATTGTTTAACCTTCCATGCATCCCATTAAATGATCTGCATGTTTTTGTAAACTATTAATTTTAAAAAAATGCAAACTGTACTTTTTAGAAATATTTGAGAACCAAACTCCACTTCTGAACAACATAACTAAGCAGCAAGGAAATATAAGTCGAGTCGTGTGTAATATTGCCACGATACTGGAATTTCTAACTTCAATATCTTGAAAAATATCGATATTCGATACCTTTTGCGATACTGCGAGGAAACCACACCCAATTTACATTTCATAGTCAAAAAAATAAATAAATAAATGTAAATGTAACAAAATAAACATCTCAAACTATCATCTGTGGCCTTCTGTTGCTTATGCATTTGTGCTTGTTACTGTATACCTGGTGCTCATATAGCACACGTGCACTCTCGCATTTATTTCATTTATTTATTTTTAATTTTGAGAGAAGTACAGTTTACATATGTAATATGCAAATATGGTTTTTTATTATTATTATTATTATTGTCATTATTATTATTATTATTATTATAACCTTTATTTTACCAGGAAAGACACATTGAGATTAAAAATCTCTTTTGCAAGAAGGTGCTGGCCAAGATAGGCAGTATACATGTCACATGGGTGTAAAAGCCAATTAACAGTTAACATGAATCACACATTGACAAACAAACTATTCAAAACATCTACAAGTTTGTGTTTCAATTTATACTCATTAATACTCTTTTTTAAAAGCATTAATTGAAATAAATTCTTTAAACTGCAACTTTGTTTGTAGATCGTTCCATGCAATAGGTGGTGCGTATTTAAAAGCCTCTTTTCCCATCTCAGTCCGCACTTTATGAACAGCTAGTAAATAGATATCTTGTGAACGAAGGCCATAGCAAATACCAGTTTTTCTTTTTTTTTTTTTTTACAAATGTAATTCTGGAGATATGATGGGAGTAAACCCAATATAGTATCGAAAACCAAGATATGCCAATGCTTGAGCCTATAAATGGACAAAGTAGACCAACCTACCCTAGTATACAACACATAATGATGAGTAGGGGATTTAAAATTAGGGTAACACTATTTCAATGGTCCATTTGAGTACTAGTAGACTGTCTACTTAATAGCTGTTGGTACTGACATTCAACAGACATTTAACTGACTATAAGATACTTTGCAAGTACATGTCAACTTACACTAACCCTAACCCTAACCTCAACCTAACAGTCTATTTATAATCTAATGAGAATTAGTTGCAATGTAACTTAAATTCAACAAACGCACCATCAAAATAAAGTGTGACCAAAATTAGTTATAAATCTTAGTGCACCATGGTAAACAGTATCCAGCGCATGCAGACTCTGAGACGAAGCATGCATATAGATAACATCAGCTTCTTTTTAGCATACAAAAAGCCTAAAATCACTTTTAATCAACCAGGCATTTAGATTTGTCCAGTTTCCAGGGTATCCCGCAGGGTCTTGAAAAGTCTTAAAATGTCTTAAATTACAAAAAACTAATTTTAGGCCTTAAAAAGTCATAAATCCACTCAGATATGGTGTTGTAGGTCTTAAATCATTTTAAACGGGTCTTAATTTTCCTATGTCCAGTTTTCCTATGTAAAGCTATATCCAATTGGGCCAACACCCTCCCAATCACTAGCGACAAATTTCAATAAAAGTTTTAAGAAACGCTTAGTAATGAACTCTATTTACTTATTGATAGCGTTTAATCATCTTTCTTACAGTTATATTTGTGTTTAATGTTTTTTTTAAGGTTTTAAATTGGCCATTAAAAAAAATCTTTAGGGTTTTGCCTTGTGTAAGTCTGAAATTCCATTCATTATGGTCTTAAAATGATCTTAAAAAGGTTTTAAAGTCTTAAATTTACTTGATGAAATCTGTAATCTGGAAACTACTTCCTGAAGTGGTCTGATTGATCATATATTTCAATCTCTAATGCATTTCGGAGGACATATAGACCTGTCCTTATCATGATCTGAAAGCTATTCGATAAAAAATAGTAATTCATTAGGTGTCCAGGAGTAAACAGCTCCCTTAATGGTTCATGATTAGACTTTTAATTTTGGATTGGATGACTACTATGGGTGGCACAGTGGCTCAGTGGTTAGCACTGTTACCTCACAGCGAGAAGGTCGCTGGTTCAAGCCTTGGCTGAGTCAGTTGGCATTTCTGTGTGGAGTTTGCATGTTCTCCCCATGTTTGGATTTCCTCCGGGTGCTCTGATTTCTCCACAACCCAAAGACATGCCCTATAAAGTAGGTGAATTGAATTGGTGTATGTGTGTGAATGTGAGAGTGTATGGGTGTTTCCCAGTGCTGTGATGTAGCTGGAAGGGCATCTTCTACGTTAAGCATATGCTGAATAAGTTGGTGGTTCATTCCACTGTGGTAACCCCTGATAAATAAAGGAACTTAGCTGAAGGAAAATGAATTAATTCAAGCACAGTTCAGATCAGATTTTGTTGCTCTTTTTAAAAATATGTTATTAATTTGTGAGTTTTAAGCAGCAGTGTCAAGAAATTAGTCCGATTTCAGGACGTCCCCAATCATATAAAGTTTTGAAAGGCCAAAATAACTGGCCAGAGGCGTAGCAAACATGTCTGCTGACTGAACAGGCGAAAGGGATATTGTATTGAACTGAGCTTCTTAACAAGCAGGTTACTCGAATGAATCCTATTTAAAGTTAATCAGCTATATCTGCGACATGACTGTGATATCACAATTTCAGTCTTCACAGAAAATGAAGGAAACGCAAAGGTGAAGCTACGTGCTAGACAAAAAGTGCAGTACTGTGAATATTGTTCCTTTATAGGTTCGGGTCACCCTGTAGAACTTAAAAAAAAAACAAAATTAACACATTTGTGTGTCGAGCATCAGTTAAGACAACATTAGCAATTAATGGTGGTGAAAACTGGATAATTTGGAGCTTTTGCCAGCTAATTTCATCTTCTGGGTTTAAAATAATTTTGGGTGCGGGATTAAAACCGGTGATGTACGGCGAACCTGCTAGTGGAGAGATGACTCATCGATTTCTCATTATTATTCATAGCGGAGTTTTCTTACACTATGAGAAGACCCTGCTTCTTAATTATTCATGAAAGCACGTGCTTTCCGAAAGCAAGGCAAACCTGCCAAGCTGTGACTCAACTGGGTGAGACCGCGTCTGCACTGCACGGGTCGTATGTGTTTGTTTCTATGATCCACAGGGTTTGTGGCATGTTTTTTCTTGCGATTCTGTCAGGCCTGATACAGCAACGCTATGGTTTACTGCAGTGTTTTTCAACTGGTGGGTCGCGGGAACATTTTTAGTGGGTCGCGGGGTGTGTGTAAAACATTCATTTTTAACTTATTTTGCTTATACCGGATTTTTATTTTGAAATGCTTATACCAGACTTTTTTTTTTAAATGCTCATACCGGGCGTTTATTTTGAAATGCGCAATTGTACTTTGTAATATTTGTATAATTTGATACATTTTGTCCAATGACATCAATAAAAAACTGTTTATATGTAAGTCTTGTTGATTTTCTTATTATTTATCTGTCACTACTTGTATATATTAACAAATAAATACAAATTAATTCATTACAATTCCTAAAATTATAATATAGTTCCTGAAAATTTGGGTCGCGGCCAAATTATGGCCAAACCAGTTGAGAACCACTGGTTTACAGTAAGCATTTTTGACGGGAGAGCTGTACGAGAATTGGGGAATGGCGGCCATATGCTTATTTCACGCGGGCGCCATTTTTAAACACGAAAGCGAGGCTGCGGTGGGAAGAAATCCGGAAGTATAGGATCAGCACATTGCAACAACATGCTGTGTACTTCAAACTTCCAGCTGTTGGTGCGATTTCAAAATGCAGCAATGGTGTAAACATCACTACAATATCATTCTGTTAGTTTTTTTAAAACAATTAAAAGCATATTAGGCATCAAACAACAACACTTTAAGAGTAATACGCTTAAGTGTCCTCCTAGACCTCAGTTCATGGCAGCAGGTAAACACCGTGGAGGCATCCCTGCTTCAGCCTACTTTACCCAGTGAGGGACAAAACAATGCAGTCCTCTGTAGCACACATTTGTGTTGTCTGTAACAGTGTTGTCCCAGTACTGAAGTTTTAAAAACCTCCATTTAACATTTAAGCACCGCTGAGCGCGTTCATAAACAGCACTGATTTGCCACAGTATTCACCAGTGCTCAACAGAAATGACTGTGATTGGCAGTGAAGGTCATCATTTAACCACTCTTCAAAGATTGCAAACACAGATAGACGGACACTGGATCGTTTTAAAGCTGTGAAGATCAGTCGATTCATCAAGCGGAACGCTCGTGTGTGTTTGCACTCTGTCAATATCAGCGAAGTGCCGCAAGTGTGGTGAACTGATGACCATCACGGCCAATCACAGTCATCTCTGTTGAGCACATGAACAAAACAGCAAATCAGTGGTGTTTAAGAACGCCATCAACAGTGCCTTAAATGTTAGCAGGAAATGGAGGATTTTTTTTTACATTTCAGAACCAAAATTTTATCGTGACAAGTCTAATATAGTTAAAGAAGCAGTTCGTTAACTTGAGTTTGATCAATGGCATCTAAAACGTGTGTTTGGAAAAGAAAACATTAGCTAACTACTGCCATTTCCCTTAACTTGGCTGAAAATGAGATCTGATATCCCTTTTTATTTTCACTATTCATTCAGAACGCACCTTCGGGTCAGCATGAGGAGGATTTTTTGCATACGGATGTTTTTTTGGTTTCGCTTCACTATACCCCAATTCCCAATTTAAGGGAGTCTCTGCGTGACCCTTTAAATTACTTAGTTTATTTCTTTGCATTTTAACTTTGTAAACTATAAATCATGGGTCTCCTCATGGCTTGTGTCTCATTTTGTGTGCCAACTGACAGTTGTTTGCTCCCCACTTTATACCCACGCCCACTCCACCCTCTGATCCCGGTGCTCCGCGCCCATTACGAAGCATTTTTGGAAACATTTCTGAGATAGACTTGAACCGAAAAGGGGGGTGGGGGTGGGGTGATGGCCCTTTAACAACAAGCAATATTAATCCTGTCAGAAAAAGCCACAGATTAAACAAAAATAAGAAATGTCACAATATTGACTCCAATAAAAAGACATTTTCATCAATAAACAATGAATTTCTCTCAGCTTGCCCGTTTTGGGACGTTCGAGCGCGTTTGATTCTTAACCAATCTCCAACTCATTTTCAAGGGAGAACATGTCAGATCATCAAACCAGATACAAAATAATAATTAAAAGAAGAAACTGTTTCTTTTCACAATACTTCAATCAGTTTAGCACTAGCGCCGGCTGAAAGCACTTACAAGAGTTTTTTTCCCTCGATGCAGACCCTGATTCACAATGCATGCACAATGAACACATGCACAATTTGTCGCCATTCTTCACACAGCGATACAGTTAATGGATCTCTTGATAATAGCATCTGCAGCAGGCATTAGCTGTCTCCTTTTTCAATATCTCCCTGGCAAAAATTGTTTCCCCGATAAAGCAGATAGGATTTTTTCCCGAAACTACTACACAAATGCTGAGACAGAAGTGACATTTGTGCTGTAACATTTAAGCAGATCCTAAAATGACCTACATACTGGAAGTAAGCTATGAAAAAAAACAAACATTTATTATTCATCAAGCAGAGACTCCCTTAAATTGGGAATTGGGGTATAGTGAAGCGAAACCAAAAAAACATCCGTATGCAAAAAATCCTCCTCATGTTTTGCTGATGTTGATATATTCCTAATGGAAATATTTGTAAGATTTGTACAGATCCTGAACACTAAATAGTTTGAAGTACTTTGTTTGGAGAGATTGGTAGAAGTCAGCGCTGTGCCTAGGGGGGTGAACCTACACTGGTCTCACGGTTCGGTTCGGTTACGATTATCATGCCATCGATTCGGTTCAATTCGATATCTCTGTGCATCAAGAAGCATTGACGATGCTTTCCATTCATAATTAGATTTTTTTCTTTACAACACAAGAAAAAAAAAAAAAATGTAAATATATTAATATTTATATATTATTTGTAGTTTTTTATTTTAATGCAAGCAGTCAGATATAAGAATGGTACCTTTAATTTTACCTGCTCAAACAAAACACTCAGTTTGAATGTTTTAGACGTGAGATGCCCAAACTAGGGCCCGGGGGCCAAAGTTGGCCCATGGTAACCTTTGATTTGGCCCACCATCCCATCTGAGAAATGAGGGAGAATGAGGTCAATTGTCAAATTTAATGTAGGCCTTTGTTTGTTTTTTCTTTAAAAAAAGCTGACTTAATTGTCAATTAACGGTGTAAATGAATCAGATTTTGTTTAAATGTACTCACCCGACAATCCAGAGACTTTGGTGATCAAATCAAGTCAAAGGCAGATTTCGCTAGACTAGTTTATACAGCATTGAACTTTACTGTGTTATAATGTGATTGTTTATGGGTTTTATTCCAACGAGTTATCATTTTAAAAGTTACACCGTATTAATTACCATTTAAAATATATATTTTTTAATTTACTTTGAAATATTATTAAATATCTAGGAAATTGGTAATGGCAGCTTTAATGTAATATAGTGCAGTTTGGTATATGTACTGTACCTTTGGCCCACAGCTATCAATGATATTTGGTTTTTGGCCCTTCAAATGAAAAAGTTTGGGCACCCCTGTTTTAGACAAAACTCCAATACAAGCACAGAAGACAACATGAGCATTTATAGCAACTAAACTAATGTAAATATTATCCCGCTTGCTTTTTGAACACTGTTAAGTGAGTTCTTGCACTCCTGTGATTGGTCATTGTCTTCACCCGCTCAATAGAAAGAGTTGCGATTGGCTTTAAAATTAAAGCGCTGTTCAGCGATGAGTGACACAAGAAGAACAGCCACGGTTGCAGTCTATATGCACGATATGCGGCTATTACATGTTATCCGTAATAGACGTGATGTACAAAACTCGCACAACAGGCACACTCATGTCAGGATCCAGAAGTATCGCTTTAACAGCCGGGAGGAGAGGAAAAGTTACCATACGAATACGCCAGCGGGTCAAATGTCCAAAGTGTGAGTGTGAGAGAGGCAGAGATGGCAGTTTACAGCATTTCTCCCTCCCTAGTGAAAGACTGGTCTTTCCTAGTCTCCCTAGTGAAAGACTGTCCAGCAAACTCACCAGCAGTGAACTGTGCACAATTATCTGCTTTGTAAGTAGTAGGAGCATTTTATTTAATCCAGGCTCATTCTGAGAACGTAGTCCTGAGTACGTTTCTGGAGGCCGTGGAATATGTCGTCAGGTACGTCTTTTTGAACTTTTTGTTTTTGCAAATCCTCTAGAGGCCACTGTGGATGCTTTTTGAGATCTCAAATGTCTCTCGCGAGTGCCCTTCACGCCTGCTGTTCTCACATAAACCCACTAGAGGCCGCTGTCAGGTGACTGTTTGGCTGGCTGACTGAATGACTGACCATCCAATTGACTGACCCACCCTCCCCCTTCCCTAAACCCAACCAAAATTGTATTGATTGACCCACCCACACACTTCACTAAACTCAACCAACAACTTTCAAAAAAGCAATCCAGAATAAAAGTCTTATTTTTACCACATTTTCAGACTTTACCACATTCTCACCCTGTTATTTAATGATTTAGAATCAGAAAGAGCTTTATTGCCAGTTATGTTCACACATACGAGGAATTTGTTTTCGTGACAGAGCTTCCACAGTGCAACAGAATTACAGAGACAGGACAAAAAACAGATAATAAATATATTCAAAAAAATAGAAGTAAGTGTTAAATGCAAATATACAAATGGACAAGTGTATGTACAGGTGTATTACTATATACAACATTATATGTGCAGCTGTTATGTGCAAATTGGCATGTAAAGTGTGTTGTTAAATAAGTGTATGTGTGTGTAAGAGTGTACAGCAGTAGTGATGTTGGTTCCACGATTATTATCATCAAGTGTTCATGAGATGGATTGCCTGAGGGAAGAAGCTGTTTCTGTGTCGGGCTGTTCTGGTGCGCAGTGCTCTGTAGCGTCGACCAGAAGGTAACAGTTCAAAGAGGCGGTGTGCTGGGAGTGAGGGGTCCAGAGTGATTTTGGCCGCCCTTCTGCTCGCTCTGGATAAGTACAGTTCTTGGAGAGTAGGGAGGGTTGTACCAATGATTCGCTCAGCAGTCCGAACTATTTGACGCAGTCCGAACTATTCGACGTATTCGACGTAATAATGAAATTTATTTCATTATTTGGATTCTGTTTTTTTCTCACCTGCTTTCTGAAAGCACTTCTCACCGGACTCGAACCCCATCATCATGGTCAACTCCTCTCTGTGTCTCGAGTCCGCCGACGAACACAGCGAGCTAACGGGACAAACGGCAGCGGGAAAGTCGTCCACACGAGGTGATCGGCCGGCTGGTAAGCGCGAAAAGAAACGGCATCACACCGCCCTGTAGCGTTCGTTTAAAAAAATGAAATGCAGCCATACGTACCTCTGACCACGTAATGTGTGGTCTTCAGAAACGTTCGTGGGACTACGTTTTTACAATGAGCCTGTGTTGGTTTTATTTACTCGCCCTCACCTCCTTCGCTATAGTATTTTACCGTGACATAGCACATAGGAGCTAAATGACGTCAGTACGTAATAACCAGTTATGATCTATTACTGAACCTATATCGAATTGTCCGCATCTGCATCGCGGTGAAGAAACAATTAATTTTGACACCCCTAACTGTGTCTTTATCCAAACTTTCCCATTTGTTTGAGATCCTGACCTGCCTGACAACAGCCAGTAAGGTTGGACTATATGCTTGTCTGGCCAATAGCATAAAAAAGATTCAGTATTGTTTATTGCAGTGGTCCTCAAGCAGTGCTGCCAGAATGGGCGGTTTTGCATTTGATTTTGCGAGTAAAAAATGGCATTGGCGGCTTGACAAAATTTGGGCATTTTTTGAAAGGTGATGTTTATATGCAACTTATTCAATAAAACGTAACTGTGTACTCCTAGTCCATTCAGTTAGTAGTGACCAGTGCATAGCGCAAACCATGTGGACCCACCCACAAGAGGAGGTGAAGGAAGGCGGTATCATAATCTGACTTTGCGTGTACGGCATCAGGCAGCTCCTGCAGTTAAACTTACATCGGTTTATCATGACACTTTTATCTATCCGTTTTTCCGCAACTGACAGCAAGAACAATCATAGTAGCATTGTCTGATTAACAAGCAGCACAGTTATGTTCGAAAGAATTTAAAATGCCAAATAGGACGAATTCATAACCCATTTCGAAAATAAAACATACCCTAATACAGGGGTGCCCAAACTCGGTCCTGGAGGGCCAATGTCCTGCAAAGTTTAGTTCCAACCCCAATCAAATACAACTTGGCTAACTAATCAGGCTTTTACAAGGCTTTCTAAAAACATCCTTGCATGTGTGTTAAGGCAAGTTGGAGCTAAAATCTGCAGGACACTGGCCCTCAAGGACCGAGTTTGGGCGCCTCTGCTCTAATAGGTAGTGTAATTCACACAACATTAAGTGAAGGTGTGGGTGAAAGGGGGCAGTGTTTCAATGTGATCCACGGTGATCCACAATCCCACGGTGGCGCAGTTGGTAGAACGATCGTCTCACAGCAAGAAGATCGCTGGTTCGAGCCTTGGCTGGGTCAGTTGGCATTTCTGTGTGGATTTTGCACGTTCTTCCTGTGGTCACGTGGGTTTCCTGCGGGTGTTCTGGTTTCCCCCACAAGTCCAAAGACATGTGGTATAGGTGAATTGGGTAACATAAATTGTCTGTGTCTGCATGTTTCCCATTGATGGGTTGAAGCTGGAAGGGCATCTGCTGCGTAAAACATATGCTGGGATAAGTTGGCGGTTCATTCCGCTGTGGTTACCCTTGATTAATAAAGGGACTAAGCTGAAAATAAAATAAATGAATGAATAAAATATTAATCTATTATTTTGGGCGTTTTTTTGGGGTGTTTTGGTGAGTTTTAGACAGCCTTTGGGCTGGAAAAAGTCTACTATATCTGGCAACACTGTCCCCAACCATCGGGTACTGGGCCGCACGGGAAATTATTAATTATTTCTGTTTTATTTATTATCTGAGTCTGAAAGATCATTTAATAAGAAAAATGACCGTATTCTCTCGCTTATATCTCGGTCACTTGAGTGGCCAAATTTAACCCACAAGCCAGCAAAATGAGTAAGAAACAGACGTCTTTGGAATGTTTCCTTGCAAAGGGGGAAAGGCCCAGTGAACTGCCAAGGTATGGATCCACAACCCATTTGACAACAAATCAAGTGAATGTCTTACAAGGTCTACTGCTGGAGATGGTAAAATTATGTTTACATGTCACGTCTTTTCTGTGCACAACTTTGTTAATTCCAATTGAGGCGTGCGGCTTGCAGACGTACCGAATGAATGCAGAAAGCGTACTTCAAGTCATGTGACAATAACTGACTAACGTACATATTTCGGTAGGCTAATTATCTCAGACGAACACAGAACACCCAAACACTCCAGTGCTTTTGAATTTTCTCCATAAATAAAACTTTTTGTCAGCTTGCCATCCTCTGAGAAAACAGTCGATGGTCACCTAGCAATCTACGTAAACAACACCCCCTCCCCCCAGGCCACTGTAAAATTGCTTAACATTGACGAGTTCAAGATGCTAAAAAGGTTGAGGACCACTGGTTTATTTGATTATCAATTTATAACTGATCATATGCACTTTCAAAACTTTTTTGAATTGTTTCAGAATTAAAAAAAAAAGGGGGGGGGGTGTCAAACATTATGATTGTATGTTTTGTAAAATTGTAAATTGTAAAATTGCAAAATTGTAAAATTGCCTCAGGTAAACAGTATTTTGGCTACGTGAGTATTCAAGCTCATTTTATTGAAATATGTGTCATTAAGTCAAGACAAGTCGAGCTTTATTGTCATTCTGCTACATGTGTGGACTTAAAGTCTGAATGAAATGTAATGTCTTGCAGGACCATGGTGCTACATAAATAAACAATCATAAATAAGAACACAACACTGGCCTAATCCAACTATACAGTACTAACTAGTAACTATACAGGTACTATAAATAAACTTTACACATAACTGTACAAGTACTTTTACATAAAACAAAATATTATAGTGTAAGATATTGCTAAAAAAAAAGGTATTTTAGGGTCGAAGAAACACAGTAGTGCAACATGATTGTGTGGTACATTCACAGATAAACATTGTTTTCCTTATTATGTCCTTGTATGGATTGAAATCTGGTGCATATAGAAAGAAAAGTGTTTCTACAGGTGGTTTGTCAAGCCCGCTCACCTGAGGCACACTTCAGAAATGCAGTGTTGTATTTTTCTAGAGATCATTTTGTGAGAATTAGGAGTTAATGTTTAATTATTTGTTTAATTGAGAAAAGTTTTTTTTTAATAAATTTGCAAAGCACAATTTAAGGGCAACCGATGGTGCGGCAGGTAGTGCTGTCGCCTCACAGCAAGAAGGTCGCTGGTTCGAGCCTCGGCTTGGCATTTCTTTGTGGAGTCTGCATGTTCTTCCCATGTTTGCATGGGTTTCCTCCAGGTGCTCCCCTAAAGACATGTGCAGGTAAATTGTCCATAGTGTATGAGTGTAAATGTGTGTGGATGGGTTGCAGCTGGAAGTCATGCGTAAAACATGCTGGATAAGTTGGTGGTTCATTCCGCTGTGGTGACCTCAGATTAATAAAGGGACTAAGCTGAAAATGAAATGATCGAATCAATGGATTTAAGATGCTGATGACCGTTGAAACACGTCATCACAGTCTTGCAAATGGGTCCATTGGTTAGTCTGTAGAAATTTCACATGCTAAAATATAGCTTTACTACTCGCTTGCAGAGCTTTGGCCAAACATTTATCATTTGGGAACGCTTAAGATACTTTTTTACAGTGCGGAAACTGCCGTGTCAGTTTGAAATGACACTAAACAAAGAACACGCAGCTCCTACCGAACATGTCAATACCTGATCAAACGCACGGTGTGAGTTCTGGCTCTCAGTGGCTCATTTGGAAACACGTTTGATGATAAATCCTTCCCCTCCGAGTCGTCTTCCTTTCCTCCAGGCTGTCCTTGAAGCGATTTTTCATTGCTTTTCAGCCAGAGCGAACCATGTAGCTCATCTCCGAGGGGGTGTTTAATACTCGGGCTTTGTTTGGTCTGCTGGACCGCGCGCGCGAAAACCTCCGGTTGTGATGAGCAAACGCGGGAACGCCGTGTGCACAGCGTTCATAAAATATACCCTGCGTCTAAATACTACCTGTTTCAGCAGGCCAGTCCTGGTCCAGCTGCGAAACATTGTTTTTCCCTTTTCCGAACAGAGCCAGGGACGAGCGTGGCTTTTAAATCTCAATTCTGCAGAAAAAAAGGAGCTGGTTTTTGGTTACGCGCCAGTTTAACACCCTGGGGGCGCGCGCACATTTGAGGCTTCTTGTATATTTAGTTGAAAACAATAACAAATAACAATAATAACAACAACAACAATAATAGTAATTATTATTGTTACTATTATTATTATTATTATTATTATTATAAGTCTGATGGTTTAAAGGCAGTTTAAAGAAATTAACATGTGATAAATTGGTAGCTAGGTCTAAATAATTTATTTTTGTCTATTCACAACATTCACAATCACATACAGAAAATAATAATAATAATATTCATCATCATAACCATATTAATTAATAATAATAGTTTTAAACATTACCACAAAATTACCATAATATATAACTATATCACACGAGGAAAAAAATATCTCCAGGGAATGGTATTAAATGAATAATGGTTTTAGCATGAATGTCATGAATATACGATGCATCCTTAATTATCATGACTTTGACAGAAAAGGAGCATGTTATGTCATGCATGCCGAACAACAGACACGTTGCAGGAACAGAAATGTGTTTTATATAAGAGATAAAACCAATCATCGAGTCCTCAGCACTAGGTTTAGCACATACTGTACCACAGAGCAGCATATGTTTTGCAAGCAAAGTGCGTTAGTGCCCTCTTCCGGTGACACTGAGTAACGATCAGAAAAAATAAATAAGTGAATTTAATTACAGAGGTGCCACATCTAGAGAAAAAACACTGAAGAATTGAGTTTGACTATAATTAATTGAAAACACAGAAACTATTTCATAATTCACAATTGGTTTATGCACATAAACAGGTGTTTTGCCACATTTATTACACTTTTTGCTCTTCATTTCGCCTCTAGCTTTTAGTTGAACAGCTTTACACATTCATATGTGCTTGAGGGAGATACATTTATTTTGTGTTTACTGTAATGCTGGTAATAATATTCGCTCTTTTAATGTTTTATTTACTAGGCTAGTGTGTGAACAGCTTTTAAATAGCCTGGCTTATATATATATAAAAATAGACCTTTCTTAACATTACAGAGGCTGTATACACTTATAAGTATACGTGAATGTGGAACAAAAGGGAGAAAAAGAAGAACCATCCTTGCAAACACGTAAACCCCTCTAATGTTCCCATATGTTTACTCTTTGGTGGTTCCCATTTGGTTCATTTTTGATATCACCTTACTAACCTCCCCACTAAAAAAGAAAAGAAAGCATATGCTGGTTATAGGTTTTGACACTCATTGCTGGTTTAAGCTGGTTCTTGTTTATACTATCAGCAGATTACCAGAAAGGAACCAGTAAGAAACAGGTTAAACCAGCTCACAGCCAACAAGAACCAATTCAAACCAGCTCACCACCAGCAAGATTCCGTTAAAACCAGCTCACAACCAGCAATATCCAGCTTAAACCAACTCACTACCAGTGTTGGATGTAACACGTTACTAAGTAACGCGTTACTGTAATTAAATTACTTTTCCACTGAAAAAGTAAATTAACTAATTACTGTTCATTTTTAGGTATTTTAATTACAGTTACTTATAATGTACCTGCATTACATTGTAAAATAATTAAACTCGCTGAATAATCTTACACAATTTTATTAATTTATCTTCTAAAGGTAAAAGTAAACTCTGCCGCTTTAAAATCATCGTAGTGCAGATGCATGTGATAGCGCCGCGTGCCAGTTTGCTGCTAGTCATATTCTAAAGCGAAAGATGTCGGACTCAGCTGATGCGAGTGGCTGTTTTACGAAATGAAAATATTCCCAGACAAGAACATTACAGTATTAATCAATTTATTTTTCCTCATTGCTTGCCTGCGTGCTGTAGCGCGCAGCTTTTTCAAGGCTATCGCGCACCTTACATGGGCTAGTTTATGAAGATTACTATAAGAAAGGCTAGGATGACTACGCAGATGTGACAGAGGGAATACCGCGAAAAATAATGCTTTTTTTGTAAAGATTGCCTAATCCTGCCTGATCGATAGATATGCAGAATAATATTTAATAAGGTTACATTGCATACTAAAAATTATTATGCATGTAATAGATTTTTTTTTAAATAGAATATAATAAAGATGATTCAGAAAACTAAAAGGCTAAACTATTTCATGTTTGACTCATATATTTTATCTAAGTATTTATTATTTACAGAGTTAAATTTTTATTATTTGTCCACTCAAGGTTTATAGGGATTTCAAGAAGTATTTAGTTAAATTACTTATTGAGTAATTAAGTTACTTTTCAGACACAGTAATTAGATAAGTATTTTAAATACAATATTGATTAAGTAATTAGTAATTAGTAATTAATTACTTTTTTGAAGTAAGTTACCCAACACTGCTCACGACTAGCAAGATCCAGCTTAAACCAAGACACGACTAGCAAGATCCAGCTTAAACCAACTCACGACCAGCAAGATCCAGCTTTAACCAGATCAAAACCAGTAAGAAACATTTTAAACCAGCACACAACCAGCAAGACCAAGTTTAAACCAGCTCACAGCCATCAAGAACCAATGTAAATCACCTCACGACCAGCTAGAACCAGCTTAAACCAGCTCACAGTGAGCAAGAACTAGTTTAACCCAGCTCACAATCAGCAAGGTGCAGTTTAAACCAGCTCACAACCAGAAAGAACAAGTTTAAACCAGC
>CAIGQQ010004613.1:1970558-1988975 GCA_903798035.1 Danio albolineatus | reverse complement strand
ATATATATATATATATATATATATATATATATATATTTTTTTTTTACAAATGAAGCATGAGCACACATTTCTTTGCACCCCAAAAACACAACCAAGCCTTAAATATACACTCTGGACCACCCCTTTAAAATTGAAATATGCAGACACAATTTGCTAAAGTGCAATAAGTCGGGCACTTGCAGTAAAATATGCATTCTATATATTTTTACATTCATTCATTCATTTTCTTGTCGGCTTAATCCCTTTATTAATCCGGGGTCGCCACAGTGGAATGAACCGCCAACTTATCCAGCATTTGTTTTACGCAGCGGATGCCCTTCCAGCTGCAACCCATCTGTGGGAAACATCCATACATACTCATTTACACTCATACACTACGGACAATTTAGCCTACCCAATTCACCTATACCACTTGTCTTTGGACTTGTGGGGGAAACCGGAGCACCTGGAGGAAACCCACGCAACCACGGGGAGAACATGCAAACTCCACACAGAAATGCCAACTGACCCAGCCGGGGCTCGAACCAGCGACCTTCTTGCTGTGAGGCGAACGTGCTACTCACTACGCCACCATGGCGCCCATTTTTACATTCACATTAGATTAAATAGCATACTATGAAAATCTCAAAATTGACCATGGAACCATAAAATAATGTTTCTGCCTATTTATTTGACTTTTCCAGTATAACTTTACATTAATATATGATAAACTGAATTATTCAAAAAAAAATTAATGAAAGTGAATTGTGCCCGAGTTTTTTTTTTTAATATAATTCCATTGTGTTAAGCTGGAAATCGATAATAGTTTTAAGTAAGGAATAATTGATAGTGGGCAATTGAATTATTCTAAAAGTCTATAATGGAAGTGAATGGTGCCCAAGTTTTTGAAGCTCCAAAAAGCACATCCATCTAAAATAAAAGTAATCCACACAATTTCATTGTGTTAAGAAGCTGGAAATCGATAATAGATTTAAGTAAGGAATAATTGACGAGGAGCCAATTAAATATATTAAAGGTTTATAATGAAAGTGAATCGTGCACAAGTTTTTGAAGCTCCCTAAAGCACACCCATCTATAATAATAAGTAATCCATACAACTCCATGGAGTTCATGTGGGAAGCTGGAAACAGATAATTGAGGTAAGTAATAATTGACGACAGGCTGTTGAATTATTCTAAAAGTTTATAATGGAAGTGAATGGTGCCCGAGTTTTATAAACTCTATAAAGCACATCCATCTATAATAAACATAATCCATACAACTCCTATGAGTTCATGTAGGAAGCTGGAAACCATAGATAATAGATTTAAGTGAGGAATAATTGAAGAAGGGCCACTGAAATATTTTAAAAGTTTATAATGGAAACCCAAGGTTGGTGCCCAAGTTTTTTAAGCTCCAAAAAAGCATGTACATCTATAAGTAATCCATACAATTCCATTGTGTTAAAAAGCTGGAAATCGATAATAGTTTTAAGTAAGGAATAATTGATAGTGGGCAATGGAATTATTCTAAAAGTTTATAATGGAAGTGAATGGTGCCCGAGTTTTTAAAACTCCAAAAAGCATATCCATCTATAATGAAAGTAATCCATACAATTCCATTGTGTTAAGAAGCTGGAAATCGATAATAGTTTTATGTAAGGAATAATTGATGATGGGCAATTGAATTATTCTAAAAGTTTATAATAGAAGTGGATGGTGCCCGAGTTTTTGAAGCTCCAAAAAGCACAACCATCTATAAGAAAAGTAATCCAAATAAAACTCCATTAAGTTCATGTGGGAAGCTCGAAAGCGATAACTGAAGTGAGTAATTGACGACGGGCTGTTAAATTATTCTAAAAGTTTATAATGGAAGTGAATGGTGCCCAAGTTTTTGAAACTCTATAAGCACATCCAGCTATAATAAAAATAATCCATACAACTCGATTGAGTCCACGTAAGAGGCTGGAAACCATAGATAATAGATTAAAGTAAGGAATAATTGACGACGGGTCATTGAATTATTCGGAAAATGTGTAAACATACTCCATTTGATATTGTGGCCACATCACCACCCCGAGGAATAATAATTTAATTTTTAATGCAGTTAAAAAAAAGCCTTTCAACACAAGTCCAAGAGCTTATATCATGTGTGTAAAATATTAAGAATGCTTATGTATCTATTTACTCAATTGTGTCCTCACATTCAATAAAAAAACAATCTTTCATGCATAGACTGCAAATGTCTCTCATTCATCCTCACCCTGTCATTCGTAAATAATGCTAATATATCTTAGCAAGTAATTACATCAACACAACCTTCACTCTTAAGATCTATCATCATATTTCCTCTACAAACCAGCCTCTGCTGCAAATAATATAAAGACTTTCTTTTTTAGATCTCTCTCTATCAGGACTTGACTATCTTTTGACGTCTGTTTTCAAACATTAATGAAATGCGTCTCATTTGGTGTTAATTAAAACTCAATGGACATGTTCATGGTTGCCAGGCAGTAATCAAGAGCTGTGCCGCTTCCTAATGCTAATCATTGGAAATCAATGGTCGGCGTCCAAGAGGAGCCTCCATCTGTTTCTGCTGGCGTCTCCATCCGAGACCATCGGCTACGCAACATTAGCCTCCAAATGGAGCTCCACAATGTCACCCAAAAAGAGCTTCTTTAGGTGGAAACTGACGGATGGTATTCCTACATTAAAGTAATCTTAAGTGAGTAAATGTTGTGTCACTTTGAGTCATTTTATGAACTGCACCCTTTTTAAAACTCAACCATGACGTGCAAATAAATTGTGGTGCAAATAAAGTGTGGTGTGATTTAAATGAATAGCTCAACCAAAAATTATTATTTTTTTTTTTTTAGATGTATGTAGTGGATTAACCCAAGTTTATAGTGGAAGTGAATGGTGCCCGAGTTTTTGAAGCTGCAAAAAGCACACCCATCTATAATAATAAGTAATCCATACAACTCCATGGAGTTCATGTGGGAAGCTGGAAACCGATAATTGAAGTAAGGAATAATTGACGACAGGCTGTTGAATTATTCTAAATGTTTATAATGGAAGTGAATGGTGCCTGAGTTTTTTTAAAACTCTATAAAATCACATCTATCTAAAATAAACATAATCCATAAAACTCCACTGAGTTCATGGAAGCTTGAAACCATAGATAATAGATTTAAGTAAGGAATAATTGAAGAAGGGCCACTGAAATATTTCAAAGGTTTATAATGGAAGTAAATGGTGCCCAAGTTTTTGAAGCTCCAAAAAGCACACCCATCTATAATAATAAGTAATCCATACAACTCCATGGAATTCATGTGGGAAGCTGGAAACTGATAATTAAAGTTAGAAATAATTGACGACAGGCTGTTTAATTAATCTGAAAGTTTATAATGGAAGTGAATGGTGCCCGAGTTTTATAAACTCTATAAAGCACATCCATCTATAATAAAAGTAGTCCTTACAACTCCACTGAGTTCATGTAGGAAGCTGGAAACCACAGATGATAGTTTTAAGTAAGGACTAACTGATGACGGGCCATTGAATTATTTTAAATGTTTTTATAATGTAAATGAATGGTGACCGAGTTTTTTTAAACTATATAAAGCACATCCATCTATAATAAAATTAATCCTTACAACTTCTCTGAGTTCATGTAGGAAGCTGGGAACCATAGATAATAGATTTAAGTAAGGAATAATTGATGAAGGGCCAATTAAATATTTTAAAAGTTTATAATAGAAGTGAATGGTGGCCAAGTTTTTGAAGCTCCAAAAAGCATGTACATCTATAAGTAATCCATACAATTCCATTGAGTTGGGAAGCTGGAAACCATAGATAATAGTTTTAAGTAAGGAATAATTGACGAAGGGCCAATTAATGTGTAAACATACTCCACTTCATGTCTTGGCCAAATCACCTCCCCGAGGTCTAATAATTCAATAGCCCAGGGTCAATTATTCTTATACTTTGATTCCCACAGCTAAAGACAATGTTGAGATGTTGTATTTCAGACATTTATCGGGTCCACAAACTGCACCTGTATGTATGCTGCTTTTTTACGCATCCCATCCACTTCAGTTGTGTTCTGATGTGATTTGTGACTGGCCTGGATCTACTTTAGCTGTGTGTTTATATGGAAAAATAATAATAATAATAAAATAAATCATAAAAAAATAAAAACTTGCTTTGCATAATCATGGACAATTTTCTCAAAAAAAGACCAGTGTTTTTTTTTTTTTTGGAAGGCATGCAATAAGCCACTGGTGTCATATGAATTTGTTTTAAAAATAGATGCATGTGCTTTTTGGAGCTTGAAGACTTATTGCTTGAAGGCTCGAAAACTATTTACTGCCATAAGAAATCTGGGCAGAGTAAGGATATTAATATTAGCCCATAAAATGTACCAATACCAATTGTGTGTTATTATTATTATTATTATTATTATTATTATTATTAGTAGTAGTAGTAGTAGTAGTAGTAGTAGTAGTAGTAGTAGTAGTATTAATTTGACCCAGCTATGGGTTTCTCTATGTATATGACCTTCCCCATATTTAGGTTAGAGTTTTGGGTTTTTAATTGTATTCATAATTTAATGATAATGAGCAGTATTTCAAAGCATGTCTAAATGCATAAACTGTACTGTATAGCAACATTTCATTACATTTCAGAAGTATCATATGTACACTGTTGAAATGCTGGATTGTTTCAAATAAAACATGGTAATATGTGGACAAAACCAACAGTTTTTCACGGCAAATTTATATTTTAATTTATAACAAATTTAAGCCACAGTTTAGGTTTTTTAGGTTAGCCCTCAGCCGTAAAGAAGTCTTTAGATCACAAAATTAAGACAATTATCCTACTTCTGTGTAATGGTTGCATGCTACCTTCAGTCATTCTGTTGTATCTCCAATAGATGGCAGTACAATTGATCTACTGTAAAAACACCTACAGTAATACACTGATAAATCAACATAAATATGTATGCGTGTGTGTGTGTGTGTGTGTGTGTTTGTACACTACTTTTGGAGGTTTACGAGGACATTTTTTGTCTAACGACATGGGAATGACCTAGTTGTACTCTGTTATGGTGGTTTACGAGGACAATCATTATGTCCTTGTAATTCAAAAGGCTTCAAAGTCATATTTGGAGGTGTTTTGACAGTCAAATTTAGCCAAATGTTTCCTTTGATGGTTGGGTTTAGGGGTAGCACCATATAATTAGCATTTTTGTATGGTTACTTTTTATTTTGATGGTCCGTTTGTTGAATTTAAGTTTGCAACTAATTCTCATTATTATAAGTAGACTGGTTGGGGTTAGGGGTAGGGTCAGTGTAAGTTGACATGTACATGCAAAGTGTCTTAGTCAGTTAAATAGTCAGTTAAATGTCTGTTGAAGGACTGGTAAATGTCAGTATCAACAGATATTAAGCAGACAGTCTACTAATACTCAAATGGACAATCCAAAACATTTTTAACCTTTTTTTATTGTATAAAATATATTATATCTAAGGAGAGTCACTACCATCAACATGTCTGTGTGTGATGCATAATATCTGTAACCCATAAAATATGCTTACGAAACTGCTCTTGTGCTCCAGCTGGGAAAACTACTGATATACCCCAATGGTATTTTCTCTACACCAGGGGTGCCCAAACTGTTTTTTATGAAGGGCCAAAAACCAAACTTGATTGAGTCCAGTAGGCCGAAGGTAGTTCCCATGGGTAATTTCCTAATTTGTTTAATAATATTTATCAGGGATGTACAAACTCGGTCCTGGAGGGCCGGTGTTCTGCATAGTTTAGCTCCAACTTGCTTCAACACACCTGCCCCACAAGTTTCTAATATATCAAATATGTGCTTATATATATATATATATATATATATAATTTTTTTTAATGACTAGAAAACATTGCTTTATATTAAACAATACAGTATTTATTTATTTATTTATTTATTTTTTACATTTTATAATGAAATTATTGCATTAAAACAAAACAATTTAATTTATAATAGAATTACAATAGTTTTGCCTTGATTTGATAGCCGATGTCTTCTGCATAGTCCTCTATCCGTCGAGTGACGGTATTTACATTTTGTATAATCAGTTTTATTTACAACATTTTATTAAAATATTTAATTTCAGTTTGCTTTTTTTTGTAGCTCAGCAATAAAACAATAAAGGTTACGTCAAATTAAAGATTACAATCTCTGTGTTAAAGGCATTTGCCCCAAGCCTCTCCATCATATTCACTCTCCTCTCAGATGGGATGGTGGGCCAAACAAAAGGTTACAGTGGGCCATTTTTGGGCATTCATACCATACTGCAAGTTTGCAGTAACTTCACCTTGTCTCCACAAGATGGCACTAGCTAAACACAATACAATAAAGAAACAGAAAGCCTGACAGAAGTAAAACAGCCTATACATTGACGAACTGTTCAAAGCAACTAAATACCATCTGTTAGTTAGGTGATAATGAATGGATTTTACATCACCAAAAGCACACATTACTCACCACATTAGGTTAGACGACGTTCTGGGTTCAATACAAGTGAAGCTATATACGATTTAAGCGGGTCCAATGTCAATTACCACAGACAATAATTTCGACTTAAAATCAAAGAGAGGGACAGTCGCTCGATTCTGTAAATGTAATAGTCAATGTGTTTGTTCTTTTACAAACTATTGGGATGTTCAGTGTTTTGTTTAGTCCTGCTGTGAATTGTCTTGCAGTCTATAGAGCCAGGATCCTACTGAAACCAAACATTCCTTTAATATCTGTATTACTACCACAAAAATGTTGGCATACGGCAAGACCTTACAGGTAAACGCAGACATGTTCTGCAGTCAGAAGATCAAATTTTCTGTTAGCAGCTCTCAAAAAACAAAACTCGGAAGGTTTGGAATGCGTTCAGCTCTCATCGAGTCTCGAGCGGATGTGTGAAATGGACTTTTAAATCATTCAAGCCCACAAAGGGGGAACAAATTTCACCCTGCTGAACTTATGATGCATTAAAATTGCAGATGGACAATAACCTCAACCAAGACTCCTCTTAAATCTTAAGATGTGCTTCGGAAGAACAATATGTTACTCTTTATAGAGTTTATATACACTAGTCAATCTATGAAAGTACCGTTGATGTGGTCTTCGCTGTTAGTGTGCTTTATATTTTTGAGCCTTTAAAGCTATATACTCCTTAGTGCATACCTGTAAACCCTCCTGTTTTTCCTGGGATTCTGCCATATTTTACAGTTCTATCCCGCTATCATCCCGTAAAGGTGTTTTCCCGTATTTCTCTCGTATTTTCAGTCTTTCTCTGAAGGGTGGCAATACACATTAAAGAGCTGATCCTCCCTACACGCAACCCATACCGCCGAACCACTAGGGGCTGCCCCTTGCTCTTAAATGTGAGTCTGTTCTGTGCTTTCGGTTTATTTAGACATGAAACACTTTGAAATAAATATAAAAACGGCGGGATTCCCTATTCTTTTCATTACAGGTGCTGTCGTTCCTTCTATGCAATCCTCAAAACAGTCATAAATCGGTGCGTGACTGTCAGACGTGCTCCATAGTGATAAACAGACGCTGTTTCCCATACGAATTCTGTACCCACAATTTGAAGCATAGCGAAAGTGGATACTGGGTTTAGGTGTGGGTTTGAACAGACATATACACATAATTAATAATAATAATAGCTAAAGATGTCGATCTTGATGGGTTTTTTTTCCAAACACAACTAATTTGTCCTAAATGAGCACAAAAATTTAGGAAAGCAACCGAATGCTTTCATTATATCGTTATTATAATGTATTTTAAAGTGACACCTCTGTCATTTCATGTAATCAAATGAAAAATCATAATAAAGATTCATTCGCTGCTCTTTTTCCAGAATGTGTAAGATATACAGTGAAGAAAAGGGTTAATGAGATTTGATAATTGTTTCTTTATTCATTTGAATTTTCTGAACATTGTTTTTGTAGTGGGGGAGGGGGGGAGGATCCCTTATTTTCACATTGCAATGTTGACAGGTATGCCTTAGTGTCTTTTTAAAAAGCATTGAAAGACGCATTGGTTTTGGTCAAGCTTTTAATGAACAGTATTAATGTTTCTGTACATGGTTTTTAACTTGTTTTTAATATGTTTTAACATGTTTTCTTTTATTGACATGTACTTTTACCGGTTTTCTCTTATAGTAAAGCATTTTGTGACTCAATGTCTGGGAAAAGTGCTATATAAATAAACCTTTACTTACTTCTGCGAGGAATTCACCAAAATCTGACTTCAAATTAGACATAATGAATACAAAATATACAAAATACTGTGAACAATTAGTTATTCTTTAAACTTTGACTGCTTTTTAAGAATTGTCAGATTTTTGTAACTAAATGGTTGAAGAATTACTTCCTAATCACTGGCCTGCGAAATTGACAGTTCTGTGGCTATTTGTATTTTTTGTTTGTTTGTTTGTTAACTCTGTACAGTACACTGTAAAAAAAATCCTGGTGGCCTTACATTATTAAGCAGAAACAAATGAACTGCTGTATAATTTTTTGTGAATCTTTAATATGTTACTGGGCTATGTCTTTTTATGCGTGCCATTTACACATCCTTCTTATATGCCTCTGTCAGAAATTGTCCGGCTTATCATGCATAATATAAAACCTTGCGATTGACTGACTCATATCCTACCCTAAACCCAACCAATATTTTTTTTTTAACCAAAAAAAGTTAGTTTAGTTTGTTAGTTTTACCATGTTTTCACATAGCTTTTTAACCTGGTTTTTGGAACCATATTTCACTGAATTCGAATATGCTGCGCATCCTAAGTACGATGGAGTACAAGGTGAGCTGTCGAGCAAGCTGACCGCTAAGGAAAAGTCGTTTACAAAGAGATAAGCTGACAAGGCGAACATGTTTGATTACGGAGATGCACTGAAGTTGTTTTGTGTTTTGGTGTTGTGTGAAAAACCACACAAAAACAACGCTTTATTTGTCAATGAAATTATATAAATGTAAGTAATGTGAAAAAGAGTCAAGGTTTCCGGCATCATTCTGCCCTATAGTTTGCTTTACACAAAAAACTACAGACAAACATAAGCTTTATTTTTTGCAAAAACATAGTCCAGGACATATTTCCAATGAGCCTGTGTTGGTTGATTTGAATTCATTAACTAATGTTTATGACTGAGATTTTATTGTAAAGTGTTACCTGCTGTACTTTATATGAACAAGATCATATTGTAAAGTGTTACCTGCTGTACTTTATTATCCTTCGGCTACTTAATTTAAAACATTTTCTGAACATACATACACAAAGCAATACACCAAGTATGTTTCACTAATGTTAAAGTTTCCTTTTTTTGGTCAATATCATGCTAATATTGTTTATCGCGATAAAAGCTTCAGCAATTTGATCGCAACATGAAAGTGTGAGACCAGCAAAAGCCTACTTGAAATATGACTATGCTTGTTCATCTTTTTAACTTGGAGGTATGAATTATCACGCATAGTGCCTGACACTGAAGTCATTTGAATGGGAATTGATGGGGTGTCCTTTACAATAGGTCCTAATTGGCATTTTATCCATCTCTGAGGTTGGCCAGAGGACAACTATCCGTCACTGAGAAGCAGAACATCATCCTGAATGGGATTTTAATTGAAACCGAATTATTGAGAGTCTTGTTCTGTACTGACAGAGAAGCTTTGTCTGGACTCTGCTGACAACTGGTATTTGAATTCAATATTGACACGACACGTGCGATTAAACTGTGCGGGACGACAGATTAACTGTGAAGAAACAATTAGTTTCTGCATTAAAGAGAAACTTCTGCCGAAAATGAAGCAATTATCTTCCTCTGCGAACCCATCAGGTTCTTTAATAAGTAGAAAAGCGTGAGGCCTTTGACCAGTATTTAGTTCACACTTGATTTGCTCTGCTCAACAAAAAAAAAGCACAGAGTATTGTCTGAATTTAAACAGAAAAAAAGTGTAGCGTGCAAAAATGTTCACCGCCGGTTGAGGTCTGTTCTGCATAATGGACCTAAACATGCGCCTCAAGCATCCTGACAGTTGTTGTTGTGGTTATACCAACTAGTTATTCCCCAACAGGGATTGTCTAAACGGCAAGAGGTTGGACACTTTGTGAGAACAAAGCAATCCATTTTCACCCCGTTATGAAGACCTGACTCATTTGATTCAAGCAGCTCAGGGTAACCTTTTACCCTTAAACGCTATCAACTCTGAGTCATGTCTGGCTCCATCAGATTTCCAACTCTTTTTCAGAACGCCTTTGGGTTGGAGTTTCAATTCAACTGGTATTTCACAACTAGGTCACCTTTAGTCTTGTCCAAATCTTCAAAATGAATCTCAGTGTTGTCAAAAGTATCGAGTTCAGCACCAATCAGTACCAAAAACATCCATTTTTCGCAACCATTTGAGTGTTTGAGTGTAAATACAGCTGATTGGCCAATGTGTTTACTCCACATATACAACAGAAATTACTTTAAATGGCTGTGAAGATAGTTGGTTCACCACTCTTCACCGAGCGCAAACATAGATACACTGACACTGGAGTTTTTCAAAGTCACGTCGATCAGCTGTTATGCTATCTATGTGCTATGTGCTGACATATGAGCGATCTGCTGATGGATCAACTGATCTACACTCTAAAAACAAATGGTGCTAAATAGCACCAAAACTGGTTCTTTGGTCGTAACGAGGGTGGAACCTTTTTTGGTGCTATACAGCACCTTAAAAAAATAGGTGCTATATAGTACTTTTGTCAAATGGGGCTATATAGCACTTATATTTTTAGGTGCTCATAATGTTACTTTACCCTTTCCGCAAATAAAACCAGCATAAGAGTTATGAGAATTAGCTATAAGAACAAGTGCTTACCAGTAGTATTGGTGCTATATAGCACTTTAAACACCCCAAAGAACCACTAAAAAACCTTTATGTTGCTTTAAATGTTCTTTACACAGTAAAAGTGATATATAGCACCCTGACCACCTTAAAGAACCACTGAAGAACCACTGAGGAACCTTTATGGTGCTTTAAAGGTTCTTTACACAGTAAAAGTGCTAAATAGCACCTCAAATATCGCAAAGAACTTCTGAAGAACCACTGAAGAACCTTTTTTTTTTAGAGTGTACGCGACTTTGAAATGCTCCAGAGTCTGTGTAGTTGCACTTGGTGAACAGCGGTGAAGAGAGGTGAACTGACTTCTACGGCATATCACAGTAATTTCTGTTGTGCATGTGAACACAATGGCCAATCGGCTGTGTTTAAGAAGTCATTCAACAGTGCTCAAATGTTAGTGAGAAATGGAGGTATTGAAAATTTATGTACTGATCGGTACCGATCTCGATACTTTAGACAACCCACACTGTAAAAAAAATCTGTAATTTTATGTTTTTTTCCAGCACTACAGCTGTAAAATGTAAAATAATGTAAAAAAATTCATAAAATAAAATTATTATATAAAAAAAATTAAAATAACGGCCGTTAAATTACAGAAATATACCGCAAGAGTACGGGTAGTAAATTACAGAAATTTCCTTAAATTTAGATTTCTGGTAAATTTCTGTAATTTAATATGCGTTATTTTACGCTAAATTTCTGTAATTTAACAGCCATAATTTTACATTTTTTTAAATATAATAAAGCTTAAAATTAAGGATTTTTTTTTTTTTTTTTTTACAGTAAGGTTTTAATTTTTTGGTTTTTTTTTTTTTTTTTTTGACAGTGTGGTACTGTTGTTGTGGTTTTATACTTTGAGTTGTTACATTTTCCACCATGCTGTACAAAGCAGATTTTTTTGGCCTCTTGAACAAAAGGAACGTTTACAAAATGTTGAAGTTTTACACCAATGCAGTTCCAGTTCTGGTCTGGAGCTAGTGCTCAATTGCAAATCAGTTCTTTGTCTTTTGACACCTTAAAGCACTTGCTCTGGAAAAGCTGTATTTGCATCAAATTGTTTAAATTAATTAATTAATAATCAAAATGTTAAAAATAATTAATTTTTTAATTAATTCTGCAATAATAATAACTCAAAATAAAGCGAGTTTTTCTTTAAAGCAAGCTAAATTGTCTGCCAGTGGTGTAAGCAAAATAACATTTCAAACCTAAAAACATGATTATTTTACTTACTCCACTGGCAGATTATTTAAGGTAAAAGCTAATTTTGACAAATATATATTACATTACTTGTCTAGCAAATGTTACCCTGATCAAAAGTAGGTAATATTAAACCTATTCACAGCATAGTATTCATTGTTCTCTTGGTCAACAGATGGACAAAAATACATCTGAATATGCGGTGTAAAGGGGGTGGTGGGGGGGTGGGTTGATGGGTAATATTAACTTAATAAAAACGTAGAAAAAAACATTAATTCTTTTTTTAAAAAAAATTAAAATAACGGTCATTAAATTACAGAAATATACCATAAAATAATGTATATTAAATTACAGAAATTTCCTTAAATTTAAATTTCTTCTAATATCTGTTATGATAAATTTCTGTAATTTAACAGCCGTCATTTGACTTTTTTTTTCCGGCACCCCAGCTGCTGGAAATAAACCATACAATTAGGGATTTTTTTATAGTGTAGTGTTTGCTTTTTCCCACTGCTTTTGACCGTTGGTTATGTTATTCTGGTCAAAATTGGGCATGATCAAAACATTTTAGACTCTATTTACTCCTGAATTTAAAAGTTTACCCATAAATAAACATTTGCTCCCCATTTGCTCAAACTCAAGTGATTTTAAACTTTTACAAATGTATTTCATTTGCTGAACTTTGAAAACCAATAGCCACCAATATTGATATTAGGTTAAGAAATAATTTGGAGTCCATGGCCGTTTTCCTGGATCATTCTTTGGTATATCTTCATTTGTGTTCAAAAGAAGAAACTCAAGCAGGTTTGGACCAAGTGGAGGCTGAGTAAATAATAGTGAATTGTGGTGAATGTTTCATTCTTTCCTTTGTAGTCGAAGAAATGTACAGGATTTTGTTTACCAGGGTTTTGTTTACCAGAATTTTGTTTACTGGGTTAGAATAACCCAAGGTTTGCTATTTCAGGTGTGGAAAAAGTGTTAGACAACATGTTCAGATGCATACTGTTTGAGAACACAAACTGTTCTCAAAGTCATGTAACCAAATGATCATGATAAAAGGCTTTTTGCTGAGGAATTTTAAACCTTTACATGTTTAAATCAACATTTTGAGTGTAAATGAGATTGGATATCTGAAGTAAAAGTGTACCAGTCACATCATCTGAGGTAAAGGAAAGTTACATGCACTATGGGTTGTCATATTAAAAACGATGTACTGCATTATGCATATTTTACGACTATGGGAATCTTGTCATCTCCATCTAATCTTTCAACTATAAATCAGTTTTCATGAAGATGAAGATTTGTGACTGGTCTAACAAGCATCTACTCTATTGCTACTTAAGAGGCACTTCAAAGTGATCTGATTGGCTAACGCACTGTCCACAGGCAGATTGTCTTTCTATTTACAAAACAGTCTAGGGCCGTTCAAAAACAAGGTGTGATTTCTCAGGGTTGAGTTGTTCAGGGTTCTGTCAGACAAAAGGGACATTTTGTGTGATATTTTCTCACCCAAAAAACACTTTACTTTGGAGGATTGTCCTTGTAATAAGCCAAAGGCTTGAAACAATTGATGTGCTGTGATCAATAGATCTGATTCTCTATAGTGGAGTGTCCAACCAAGCTCCACCATATAATTTAGCCCGGGTATGAAAAACAACAGCGCACCGAGTATTGATTCATATATTGACTTTTGTCATACTCCAAAGCTGCTGGATTTGTGGCTGGATTTGTCTCACAGTTGTATTCTAAGGAGTGAAAGTTGTTCTACAGGCTCATTCGGTTTGTGAAGCCCTCACATTAGCATTCATAAGCTCAAGTTTCAACAGAACAGAGATGGACTGGTCATGCTGGAGACAATTACATTAATGAATTACTCACCATCCTCTCAGAGCAAACCAGATATCTGCGTATATGATATTCCGGAAGTCTGGAACAATCAGAAATTAGGATGAGGCAGCCTTTTTAGACATTTCCCTAATACAGATATCAGCAGACTTCAGATTTTGAGAGTTCAAATTTCCCAATACGTAGTTTTGTGCAGTGTTTCCCAACCCTGATCCTGGAGGCACACCAACAGTACCTATTTTGGATGTCTCCTTTATCTGATCCATTCATCTCAGGTTTTGGAGTCTCTTCTAATGTTCTGATGAGTTGATTCAGGTGTGCTTAAATAGGAAGAGGTTGAAAATGTGTACTGTTGGTGTGCCTTCAGGAGCATGGTTGGGAAACACTGGTCTAGTGGAGAGATGGCCAAACTAGGGCCCATGTGCCAAAGTTGGCCCATGGTAACCTTTGATTTGGCAAACCATTCTATCTGAGAAGAGAAAGAGAGTATACTGCAATAATACAAAATAAACAATGTACTGCATTATGCATATATTACAACTATGGGAATCTTGTCATCTCCGTCGACCGTTTCTTATGAAGTATGGCAACCTATAAAAAAGTTTTCACTTATAACTCCTCATCTGTGATTGGTCAAATAAGCATTTACTCCATTGGCACTTGAAAGGCACTCGAAAGTGATCTGATTGGCTAATGTACAGATTTGTCTGACCATTTTATCTGAGTCGAGAAAGAGGGTGTACTGCAATAATACAAAATAAACAGTGTACTGCATTATGCCTATTGACCTTATTCCGCTCCACCCACTTTTAATACTTCGCTCTTCCACATTTTGTCATCCAACTTCCGGTATGCTGACACAGTACACCAGATGACTGTTTCGTAAGTCACTACATAGTGTATAGTTAGCTGTAATTTTAGAAAAATGGCATAAAATGCTAGTTCAGTAAATGTTTTGAGCTGGGAGTACGGTGAAACCTTCCCGCAACCATCAGATGGTCTCATCCATCATTACCGTTAACGTGGGTAGATGCTATGAGCCAGAAGTAACTTACGGGGATATTTTTAATTTACTTTGTCCTGTCACAAGGAGTAGATGGGGCGATTATGAAGACTTCTAAAAGTACCGAGGCCTACCAATATTCACATATTGGTGAAAGTCGGTTGTGGTCTATTACACTGTGAGGGTGATTTCGTCTTTTTAAAAGCAAATGTGCACCCCAGCCAGTCAAGCAGTCCATGCCACTCAGTGTGGTGCTACTTAGTAAGCAGCGATCAGTGGAGACTACAGGATGTTTGTGCATCGCTGGTTTAGGACGGTCCTGTAGCCACGCAGCCATTATATTATGGAAGGAAAGTAAATATATAAATAAATAGTAATATCTTGTAAGCTATGTGTTAACATAAGTAAGCCATAAATGTAAACAGTATGCTAATGTATTTGTGTAATAACACACAGCTGCTGACTCGTTTACTATCAGCAGACTAAGTATCTGGTCAAATCTCTTAATTTGTGAAGTATTGAGCTTATTCTTCAATGCTGAAGTGCGCTCATTTTGCGATTGTTTTAGAACTTCTGATTCAGTCGCCTATGGGAGAAATGACTGGGAATAATAAACGGCAGAAAATGGTCACAACTACTCGCTCTACAAACAAGTGTTTGCATGACTACACAGACAAATTAGAATAATATAATAAGAAAACATCAGTTTGCAACGTCAAGCAGCAAATCGAGCTGTTAAAGTCTAAAAATGAATGGAAGTGAATGAAACCGGAAGTATCGAGACATAAAGACTCAAATGGCTGCGCCCACTCATACGCAGAAAATAAGGTCAATTTTACAACTATGGGAATCTTGCCATCTTCATCTAATGTTACTTATGAAGTATGGCAACTTATAAATGAGTTTCCACTAATAAATCCTCATCTGTGATTGGTCAAACAAGCATTTACTCTATTGGCACTTGAAAGGCACTTCAAAGTAATCTGATTGGCTAACTGTTCACAGGCAGATTGTCTTTTATTTACAAAACAGTCTAGGGCTGTTCAAAAACAAGGTGTGATTTCTCAGGGTTGAGTTGTTCAGGTTTCTGTCAGACGAAAGGGACATTTTATGTGATATTTTCTCACCCCTATCTAGGACCTGGTGCCAAAGTTGGCCAATGGTAACCTTTGATTTGGCCAACCATCTTATTTGAGAAGAGAAAGAGAGTGTACTGCAATAATATGAAATAAACAATGTACTGCATTCTTTCTGTAGACTTTTTCAATCTGAATTAATTCCCCTATACACATAAACACAAATACACAAAATCAACCATGTTTTTTCATTGAGGTAGAATGTAGTCACCATTTTGGTTTAATTAACTATAATTATTTTGACCTATTGACCACTGTTTTGCTCTAATACCATGGTTAAACGGTTACTGTCAGTGGTGGAAAAAGTACCAAAAAATCATACTTAAGTAAGAGTACCTTTACTTGCCTAAAGTATAGTGCAAGTAGAGTTAAAGTAACTGTTGTAAACAATACTCAAAGTATGAGTAAAAAGTAGAGCTTTCAAAAGTCCTCAAGAGTAGTGAGTAGTGAGTATTACACTGTAAAAAGCTGGTGCATGTACATTTTGTAGATGTGTGTAAATGTACCATTCTGTTGTGTGTTTAGTTATTGCCCAGCAGGCACACAATGTCATAAGATGTTAAAATTAGGTTACATTTGGGTTGTGATGTCAGGTGAAGTCTAGCCAGCGCCCAATAATAATGTCAAATGACGTTGATATTTGGTTGATTTTAGGTTGTGTTGGAAAGTGACTAAAATCCAACATCAAGCCAACATCTTAAACCAACACCATATTGATGCCAAATACTGACATTTATTTGTCAGGTATGGCAACAAAATCCAACATCTCATAGACGTCATAGTGGCAACGTCAAGCTGTATCATCATTAGACGTTGATATTTCATTGATTGATTGAACGTAGGACATTGACATTGACCTGATGTTGGGTTCTGATGTCAACCCAATTTTCGTTTCCTTAACAAAATGCAACGTCCCCACAACCTTCAGGACATTATGTTGACATCCTGTGTCTGCTGGGTGTTTAAGGCCATTTCAGTCACCATACAGTAAACATCTGTCATTTTCTCATCAGTGACATGCATCTAAACAGTCTATGGGTCAATGCATTTAAAAATTTTGAACATCTTCTTAGACACTTTTAATGCTTCCAGTTTGCTGCAGTAATAATTCATCATGTCTTGAGGTAGTTTATTATGATGCGATTTACCTTCTATATGCAATTTGATTGGAAAGCAATCACAGGACTGATTTTTCTTATCCCCACACTCTCAGAAATAAGGGTACGAGAGCTGTCACTGGGGTGTTACCTTTTCAAAAGGTACAAATTTGTACCTAAAAGGTCCATATTATTACCTCAAGGGTACATATTGGTACCAAAAAAGTACAAAAGTCATCCTTTTAAAATTTGTAGGTACTAATATATACTTTCGAGGTACCATTATGGACCCTTCATGTACAAATGTGCACCTTCTGAAAAGGTAACACCCCAGTGACAGCTCTCGTACCTTTATTTCTGAGAGTGCATAGACAAGAAAATATAGTAGTGACTGCAGGTTGATGGAAAGTAGTGGAGTAAAAGTACAGATACTGCACTAAAAATGTACTCAAACGAAAGAAATATTACACATTTTTAAAACTACTTAGGAAATTACAATTCCTGAGAAAAACTACTCAATTACAGTAAGTTGAGTATTTGTAACTGGTTACTTCACACCACTGGTTACTGTATGCAAAGCTATGGTTAATTTGTGGTTACCATGACTTAACGACAGTATTCTTTTGTTATTATATCTAGTAAAACCTTTTATAAGGGTATGAAGAATATGAATGGCATTTTTTACTACCAGACCCAAACTTGCAGTCTATAAAAACTGATTTGCATTGGTTAAATCTATACGGTTCAATCTTAATTGTATAGCCGGGTTGTGTGCTTTATGCCATCTGCCCTAAAGCCTCTGTCAATTCCCATTTTACTACAGAATAATGGGGAAAGTTTATGAGATATAAGTGCACTTTGCTTAATTCATTCGGCTGTTTAGCTGGCACATCATCACGCCGGCCCTCTTTATTACCATAAAGCAAATTACAGTGAGAAACTTCACCGTCAAGAGATGCTTTCACAAGAGACATCAACAAGCAAAAACGACATTAATCAAGCACATAAAGCATCCCTCATCTGCATTTTGCCATCATAAGCTTTTGATAGTCATTGTGAATGGTGAAAAATAAAAGTGACTGCCAGCTCTGCACCAAGTATATGCAAACAAAGTGAAATATTAGCTTATAGTAATTAAAAGTGTGCTATATATTGCTACAAACCAAGAATTAGGTCACTTAATAATCAGTGAACACCTGAATAATATATCTGCATGTAT
>CAIGQQ010004613.1:1946857-1960558 GCA_903798035.1 Danio albolineatus | reverse complement strand
TATATATATAAGGTACTGTCACGTCCCCAGTCCGTCACTCATCCTCCGAACCATCACAATCACCCAGACCGTCTTCCAGCCGTGCACCCTCACCTAGTTATTAGTTCACCACCTGTTTCCACTCTACACTCCCTACATAAGTTCCCTTCACACAGTGAATCTCCGTCGAGTATCACACATGGACACGATCACCCTTACCTGCCTGAATCCTCTCCTCGATACCCTCCTGTGCTCTGCAACTGCTCTGCCACTCATCTTCATCGTCATCCTCCATTCAGGGAAGTGACTATACTTACTAGCCTCTGTTTGGATCCCCCTTTCCAAAGACTGCCTTTGCCTGAACCTGATATTGTTTCTAAGATGTTACAGTAATAAATATATACTGTGTTCCACATCTGTTTCCCTCTCCTTCCTCTGATCATGACAGGATACTCGACAAAGAAAAACCATGAGAAAACTAACCACCCGGTTCGATCGGATGAAAACTAACCCCCAGGCTCGACCGGGGAAGAATACATTTCTCTGCTCAACCGGGAGAAAGCAAGTTACCCGGCTCGACCGAAAGAAAATCAGCTATTCGTCTCGCCCGGAAGTAAACAAACTTCAGTACAAACAACCAACGAAGTTTCCACTTACCTCGTATATGGAGGCTGTTGCTGGAAAACCCGATCCATTTGCTGAACCAGTCAACATGACTTCATCCAGCCTGCCCAAAACACCATCCAACACTGCGCCGAACTTCCCCACCATTGTCAACACGCCGCTAGCCCATCCGCTATGCTATGGCGGCGAACCTAGCACTTGTAGCGGCTTCGTTCTCCAGTGCTCTCTGTACATAGAGGTGAACTCCCCACGGTTCCCGAACGAAGCATCCAAGATATCGTACATTTCGCTGTTGACTAGCAAGGCGCTGCAATGGGCAGACTCCCTGTGGGCTTCACAAAGCCCGGTCCTCTCCTCCTTCACCGCCTTTACCACCCACTTCCAGGAGGTGTTCGGGGCAACTCTCACCCCAATGTCGGTTCATGACGAACTCATCAGTCTCCGCCAAAACAACACATCCATCCATGAGTACACCCTAAAGTTCCGCACACTGGCAGCGAGTAGTGGCTGGAACCAGGTGGCGCTCCTCGCCATGTACAGGAGATGTCTGCATCAGGATCTCCGGAAGCAGATGGCGACTTATGATGACAGTGCCCAGCTCGAAACCTTTATCAAAAAGACCATCTCCGTGTCACAACATCTGTCCGCCTGTACCCATTCATCCTCTAACTCCCGACCTCCCTCTGTCCAGCCACAATCATCTCCACCGGTGAGCCACGATGAGCCCATGCTGGTCGACGAGCCTCTAGTCACCGACACGCCTTCACCACCACCACCATGAACGACAGCGCCGTATCCAGCGACGGCTCTGTCTCTATTGTGGAGAAACCTCACACCCGATCACCGCCTGTCCAGCTCGTCCCCCTCGTCCAATGGTGAGTGCATTTTCCATGACTCCTGCAATTTCACCTATGCCTCATCTCTCTGCTTCACTAATCATTGGCTCCCGTGTTCTCCCCGTACATGTGTTGGTGGACTCGGGGTCTGCCGGGAACTTCATATCATCAACCTTCCTAGCCAAGCACCGCCTTCCCTCCGTCTACAGTAAAACTACCTTCGAAGTATCTAATATACAGGACTCACCATTGGGCGATGGAAGAATCACCCGGAGGAAGAAAGAGGTTACGCTCATCACTCCCCCTCACCATCAGGAGAAACTAAGTCTGCTCGTTCTTCCTCATGCCAATGTGGACGTGGCGCTGGGTCGTCCGTGGCTCATCCAGCATCGTCCCATCATTGATTGGAGTACAGGAGAGGTACAGTCCTGGGGCAATGAAATCAATTTAATTGATTTCAGAAACAGAAACTGCACTTGAAAATAATTGCTGATATTCAAATGACCTGCTTCTTGAATCAGATCTCACTATAATTTATACTTGATCATAGATTTGGATTTGCTAAAATAAACCACAACATACTCACAGATCTGTCATATTGGCATTTAAGAACAAAAGCTAAGATGGTTGAAATAGCACTGATAACACAATATTAACTTGTTTTAAAAAGAAAGTCATCATTAATAATGTAGCAAAGTTCATTGTTGTGGGAAGAAGAAGACAGGGTCGGTGATAAAGGTAAGTATACCTTTTTATTTTTCTTTCAATTAATGTCACCACACGTGTAGCTGTGTGTGTGTGTGTGCTCTCTCCTCTCCCGGCTGCTCTTTCTCTCCCCCTTAAAAAGGTGTCTCTCCGGCCCAATCACTAGAATAAACAGGTGTTATTTATTATTTCTGATTGGCCTGCTGATTAGCCGCTGGGCTCCGTGCATGCTCTTCCCCCTTATTGGGTGTTCGATCATGCTTACCTCTCCACATACCCCCACCGCCTGCCTCAGGCCGGGGAGCCGTCCGGCCTGCAGCCCCCCCGGAGAGGAAGTCGGCTACAGCCAACTGTGCACCCGGCCTGTAGACCACCTTGAATTTAAAAGGCTGTAACGCTAGATACCAACGGGTGATCCGCGCGTTGGTATCCTTCATGCGGTGAAGCCACTGGAGAGGAGTATGATCTGAACAGAGGACGAATTCCCTGCCCAGGAGGTAATAGCACAGAGTGAGAACAGCCCACCTTATCGCCAGACACTCCTTCTCTATGGTGCTGTACTTAACCTCACTCTTACTGAGTTTGCGGCTAATGTACAGCACCGGCCGTTCCACTCCTGCCACCTCCTGGGAGAGAACCACCCCCAGACCCCGATCGGATGCATCCGTCTGTAAAATAAAGGGGAGAGCAAAATCAGGAGCGTACAATAGCGGCCCCCCACAAAGTATAGATTTTACCTTTAAGAAGGCCTGTTGGCACTGCTCCGACCATTGGACGGTATCTGGTCCCTCCTTTTTAGTGAGATCAGTCAATGAGCTGACGAGGGCCGAATAATTAGGAACAAAACGCCTATAATATCCCACCAGTCCCAAAAACTGTCTCACCTCCTTTTTGGTCTTAGGTCTAGGACAGGTTGCAATGGCTGCAGTCTTATCAATTTGGGGCTGCACCTGCCCATGACCCAAGTGGAAGCCCAGATACCTTACCTCCACTCGCCCAATTGAGCACTTCTTCGGGTTGGCCGTGAGTCCGGCTCGTCTCAGCGCCAACAACACCGCCCTCAGATGCTGCCGCTGCCAATCATTACTGAAAATGATGATGTCATCTAAATAAGCAGCGGCATATGCTGAGTGAGTATTTTGTCCATTAGACGCTGAAACGTAGCCGGTGCCCCGAACAGCCCGAACGGAAGTGTCACAAATTGGTGTAATCCAAACGGCGTCGTGAAGGCTGTTTTTTGCGAGATATTGGAGACAAGGGGATCTGCCAATATCCCTTAGTTAGATCCAATGTCGAGTAATATCGAGCAGTGCCTAACCGATCGAGCAACTTGTCAATACGCGGCATTGGACATGCGTCGAATTTTGTCACAACGTTGACTTTACGATAGTCTACACAGAACCGGACAGAGCCGTCTGTTTTAGGAACTAAGACTATCGGGCTTGCCCAGTCACTGTGTGACTCTTCTACTACTCCCAACTTCAGCATATTACCCAATTCTTTCTGAATCACTTTTTTCTTTCGTTCAGGTAGGCGATACAGCTGGGTCCTAACTACCACACCCGGTTCGGTCTCAATATGGTGCTGAATCAAATTAGTACGACCGGGCAGGGGTGAGAACACGTCAGAGTACTCATGTTGGAGGTGCCGGATATCGATGAGCTGGCTAGCTGAGAGATGATCACCTCGGGTGACAGGAGTGCTCGGCCGGTGCTCTCTGGCCCCAGGTCATCCTCGTTCGTAACAAGCGTAGCCAGCATCACCTCCTCCGGCTCCCTCCACTGCTTCAGCAGATTAATGTGGTTTATCTGACGTGAACCAGCCCTGTCCGAACGTACCACCTCATAATCAAGATCGTTAACTCGTCGTGTGACCACAAACGGCCCTTGCCACTTGGCGAGTAATTTAAAGCTGCAAGTGGGTAGCAGTACAAGTACTTTATCTCCCCGTGAAAATTTGCATAGTTTAGTGCCCTTATCATAACGCCAGCGTTGATCATCCTGGGCCTTAAGCAAATGCTCCGTAGAGAGCCGCCCCAGTGTGTGGAGTTTTGCCCTAAGGTCCAGAATATACTGAATTTCATTCTTACTGTCTGAAGGCTCGTCCTCCCAAGCCTCTCTAACGACATCCAAAACCCCTCGGGGCTGTCTGCCGTAAAGAAGCTCGAAGGGGGAAAAACCTGTGGAGGCTTGGGGAACCTCCCGCACAGCGAATAACAAGGGCTCTAACCACTTTGTCCTCGTGAACGAATTTACGGATCATTGATTTATGCGTGCGATTAAATCGTTCCACCAGTCCGTCTGTTTGTGGGTGATAGACGCTAGTGCGAATCGATTTAAGCCCAATAATCCATAAAGTTCGCGCAGTGTGCGTGACATGAACGCGGTGCCTTGATCAGTGAGAATCTCCTTGGGGATTCCCACTCGGGAGATGACGTGAAACAAAGCTTCCGCAACACTCTTTGCTGAGATGTTACGGAGAGCTATTGCTTCCGGGTATTGGGTTGCATAATCCACAAGGACTAAAGCAAACCGGTGCCCGCGTGCAGATCGCTCTAATGGCCCGATGAGATCCATACCAATTCTCTCGAAGGGGATCTCCATAATTGGTAATGGGCACAACGGCGCTTTTGGGGTGGCCGGTGGATTTACCAGCTGACATTCACGGCACGCAGCGCACCATCTGCTGACGTCACCGTGAATGCCCGGCCAAAAGAATCGGGTCATAAGGCGATTTAACGTGGCCGCCTGACTTAAATGTCCGGCCATAGGGTTAGAATGAGCCGCCTGGAAAAGCATTTCCCGAAGGCTCTTTGGTACTAATAATTGGGTTGTATGTTCCTTTGTCTGAGCGTCTTGGGTTACTCGATACACCCTGTCATTGATAATCGCATAATATGGATAGGAAAGCGGCCGATCAGGCTGGAGGTTTTGCCCATCAGTAACCTGCACTCTTTCGAGTGCATGTTTTAGCGTGTCGTCACGCGACTGCTCCAGAGGAAAGTGTTTACACCAGGAAATTCCCGGCCCTCCCCCTGAGTCAGCGTGTGACGGCATCATTTGGGATTCCCCCAGCTGAGCGACCCGCCCCCTATCTACCGACTTCTTCTTCCAAGAAACACCCACACATAAGACCTCTAATAATCTATTAAATCCAGGCCAATTGGTTCCCAGAATTAGCGGGTGTTTGAGGTGCGGGTTAACCGCTACCTCGACGCTATGCTTTTTACCCCTGAATTGAATATCTATAGCCATTAGCGGGTAGTGAATTACATCCCCGTGTACACACCTTACCCTTACCGTGCGGCTCGTATCCAATGCCGGGTCTTGAAGCAGGCTTTAGTGGATGGAGGTCTGGTTACACCCCGAATCCACCAGAGCTTGATATGTACCCCCTTTTATACTCACTGGTATCTGGTATAGCCCGTCGTGACCAGGGGCGATGATCGGCGTGGCGGTGACGCGAATCAATGCACTCACCTCCTTCAAGGAGCAGCTTTTTAGTGCATTGTCCTCATCCCCGCAGCGCCAATGCATCGGCCCAGACCTTCTCACTATACCCCCAGGGCCAGCAAGACCAACCATTTGAACCGGAGAGAGACCCGGCGCTGTCTGGGAAACCGCCAGGGGTCGCGACTCCACCCCTTCATGCCGAACGGTGCCCCCCTGTAGCGGGGCACTCGGGAAGTCCGCCTTCTGAAAACGCCGCCTGGGTGCTGGCGTGGGCCGTCCCCACAGTCTGGGCCTGGGAACAGGAAGAAAGAAGGAGAGAGGGGGAGAGGAGAGAGAGAGAGGTTATTTCGCCGACCCTGGACTTCGCCACCAGGTGATCCTCCGCCAGCTGGATGGCCATCTCCAGATCCTGGGGCCTGTGGCACTGGACCCACTCTGATGTTCGGGAGGGGAGGCGGGTGATGAACTGCTCCAGCACCACGGCATCCACCAGCTGGGCTGTGGTTCGGCCATCCTGCACTAGCCATCTGTGGCAGGCGTCACAGAGCTGCTGTGCGAACTCGGAGGGCCCGCTGGAGAATGGCTCGCTTCAGGTGAGCGTACTCCAGGAGATTCTGGACCGGTAGCTGCTGTGCGGCAGTCTGGGCTTCGCCCGACAGCAGTGGGATGATTCGCACCAGCCACTCGGCCCGCGGTCAGCCACACGCCTCTGCCATCTTCTCGAACAGGTCAAGGTCAAGAAATGTTTCCGGGTCGTCCTCCGGCGCCATCTTCTGTAGCACGATGGGAGGGTGGGCGGCAGGTGTCGGAGCGGGCCGGATCTCCTGGGCTAGCAGACTCCGGATTAGCTCGCGGTCCTCCCGCTGGGCCTCCACGAGGACTTGGAAATGTTGGAAAAGATCTACCTTCAGCTCCACCAGCGCACGATGTTGTTCTCCGTGGAGAACCGCGAGCGCCTGGATGACTTCCGCACATGGAATAGTATACGGAGTAGACATTCTGGCAGCGAAGTTTCTTCTTCTTCCCCGGATTTCGGCACCACTGTAGCAAAGTTCATTGTTGTGGGAAGAAGAAGACAGGGTCGGCGATAAAGGTAAGTATATCTTTTTATTTTTCTTTCAATTAATGTCACCACACGTGTAGCTGTGTGTGTGTGTGCTCTCTCCTCTCCCGGCTGCTCTTTCTCTCCCCCTTAAAAAGTTGTCTCTCCGGCCCAATCACTAGAAAAAACAGGTGTTATTTATTATTTCTGATTGGCCTGCTGATTAGCCGCCGCGCTCCGTGCATGCTCCTCCCCCTTATTGGGTGTTCGATCATGCTTACCTGAAGTATGAATAACATGAAGTATGGCATACCACAAGGATCTGTCTTAGGCCCGTTCCTGTTTATTGAGGTTATATTATGAGGTTTATATTATATAGATTTAATAAAAAAAAGATGAAATGTCAAACTTGATTAACACAGGAATAAACGAGTGGGCAATCAGTCATTTTCTGCAATATGGACAATTAGTTTACCTCTGAATATCCAGTTAATGTGTAAAGTATAAACAGTCACACTTTATTTTGTGGTACAACTGAGACTTATCTAAATGAACACCTTAGTTGCTGCATATTAAAAGTTTTAGGCAGGATTTGTAATGTTGAATAAGATCACACAGAATATGTACTTTATAAGTACTATTAAACAGCCAATATAGCTTAATAATCGGCATGCACTAGTTAATCATGAGAATTGGCACTTAAACTAAAGTGTTAGCATACAACCACACATGTATTTATGTAAAACTCCTTTGAAATAAACAAGGCTATACAAATCAATGTGAGTTGGATTGAATTGTTCATTCATGCTAAAGTCATTGAAGACACAGGCAGTAGATGAGTTCATTAGTCATTCTCTGTTACATTTCTCTCTCTGAATGAAGGCATACATCATGTGGGATTTTACACATAAGATCATGCAGCTCGGGTTTCCGTGTCATTTATCTTCAGTAAACCATCGGTAGTTTCAGCAGAGATAATAAGTGAACATAAAATGAAGGAATTGCCTTTGGGAGTCACAGATGGGTGGCTTTGTATATTGCAGTGTGCGCAAGTGATAATACAAGCAAGAACGGGACATTTTGAACATACATGGGATTCCACATGATAAAGAACAAGAAAATATGGTAACACTATTTTGATGGTCCATTTGAGTATTAGTAGACTGTCTACTTAATATCTGTTGATACTGACATTCAACAGATATTTAACTGACTATAAGAAACTTTGCAAGTACATGTCAACTTACACTGACCCTTAACCCCAAACCCGACCCTAACCCCAACCTAACAGTCTACATATAATCTAATGAGAATTAGTTGCAATGTAACATAAATTCAACAAACGGACCATCAAAATAAAGTGCCGAAAATATAATCATTAATAACATGGTATTATGTTTAGGCAATTGAGGTAGATATAAAATATTAAATAAATACAAAACTTTAAATAAATAGAGCTAAAAAGAGGCATGACTGAAGCGGATTGTTTTATAAATTAAATTAATTAACCTGGTTTAGATATATTACTTTATTATTATTAACTTTAACTCATTAATTTAGCTACTTTTTAAAATATTTGTCTTTTGTTTATTAATTAATCAATTCATTTATTCATTCATTCATTGTTTATTTATTTAATAGAATTAATATAATTAATTAATCCTTTATTTATTTATTTATTTATTTATTTCATAAGCAAATCAATTAATTCCAGGGCTTATATAGATTGTATTGATGAAAATTTTTTTATTTAAAATAAAATAAAATCTTCAAGGAATTACATTTCAATAAACAAACAGATAAACACTGATCACGATGAAATATTTTCACTTTAACGTTTGTTCAGTTGACTTACATTGATGTTTTATTTTAACCATAAATGTCTTTATTTTGATCTGAATGAATAAATTACATGAATATTATTTTTTACACTGTGCGTTTGAATTAGTTTTACAACTAAATAACAAAAAAAATATGTAATCCAATTTATAAACAAAGAAATGATTGATGAGATCAAATCAAATTCATTTTCTGTTTTAAATAATAGTATAGGAATGGATTTTACTTAGACTAAAATGTTCCCTGTAATAAAACAAAAGAACTCTGGAATCTGAAGAAAAAGGCCCTGGATAGACTTTGACATTCTTTCCATCCTTTCTTGATAAATACTGGTAGCAGATGGTAGCGAGGTTTTGATAACTATCTTTAATAAATTTTGATTAAATCCCAAGAAATTAGTAAATCTTTAAGTCACAGGTTAACATTGACATTTATTGCTCTTATGAGGTATTTAAAGAGAAGGATGAAATGTCTCTGTGTCGCAAGTCTGTATCCTGACCGGCCCGTAGTGCAGAGCTCTCAAGCTTAACACTATGTATAATTTGGACTTCCACCTATACATTTATCTTTGAGTAATGCTGTGCATTTACTTCTGAATTGGCTTGTATTGTTTAATTCTGTAAAAACTTTAGCTTGGAGACTATTCATTTCTGGTTATCGCTGATTTAGCAAGTTGTATGCACTGTAAAAAAGCCAACTATCGAAAAGTCTTCAGAATAATTTTTTTAAAAGTAAACTAAACTAAAATAATTTTATTTGAAATGTTTACAATTAATACTTATGGCCCGTTTCCACTGAGGGGTACGGTACGGTACGGTACGGTACGGTTCGGTACGCTTTTAAGGCCATTTCCAAAGCGTACCGAACTGAACCGTACTGTACCCCTTTTTGGTCACCCTTTCGAAAGGGTACCAAACCCAGAAAGGGTGCCATAAGGCGGAGCTAGACGCGCAGCTGAACGCCATTGGTTTACAGAGATACGTCATTTGCTCACGCAACAAGCAGAATGAACAAGCAGAATGAAAACAAAGGACCCGCCATGTTTAATACACAGCCGAGAGACAATGCTTCGAAATAATATCAGCATATAATAACGAGCCATGGTCGACCCGAGCTCAAACAAACTTTGTCGTCGTCTTGAACAGCCACCATGCCGAGAGAAGAGCAGATCCTTATGGGTTATGAGCCCATAAGGGCGAGCGCGTGAGGTTTCGCTTCTCTCTTGTGCTTGTGTGCGCGTCAATGTTGGAAATAACAAAGTTCTTAACCTGGACTATTATAAACTCGGAATGACGGAGTTACTCTCTAACGAGAGAATAATGACGGAGCTGCTACATGTACTGGTGAAGATTACAGACACAGATGAGAGGTTTGCACAGACGGGGCTCTATTTTGTATTGTTTTTGAACCTAAATAAGGCATACATGTCTGCTGTGTGTAGTTTTTCTGTAATTTGGTAACATCGGAGACTGTGTGGGGCTGTGTGTTCATATATGCTGCATTTATTTATTTATTTGATATAATCGCGGACCGTAGGCTATTTCGCATCATTGATCTGCAGTTATAATCAGATCATGTTCAGTCAGTAATGAACATTTTTACACCAGTGTTTATGTGTATAATAAAGCATCTGTTTTGTGAAAAGTGCTTCTCGTATGATTTTTGAACGACCCATAAAGCTTTACTGTAGACATTTCCTCGAGCGAAAATGACGTCGACAAACTTTCTGTCGTACACCACGCCCACCAAGAGTACCCTTTTGCAGTGGAAACGCAAGCCTAATAAAGGTGACCCGTACCGACCCGTACCGTACCATACTGTACCACTCAGTGGAAACGGGCCATTAGTTTGTCCAACAAATATGGTGCATCAATGATAAAAACTTGCATTTTCCTGTTGAACTAATACAAACATGTGCCCTTCTTGTTGTATTTTTTTAAAGCATTAATGTGCAGTAAAAACTCTAATGTTGAACATACTAAACTCTGCTTTGAGTTCTAATATGATATATTACTGAATTCTGTTTAGATCTATCAAAAAATACTAAATGGTTTTATATGGTTTGAACAGAAATTTTTTGAGGTTTAGTCATACTTTTATGTTTACTCATACTTTTATGTCTGTTCTGGATTTTGTTGACCTGCCAAAACAGTATAGTATGCTTTACACTCATTCAGTGTAGTGTAATTCAAATTAGATGCTTTTTTTGTTTTGTTTATGTGTGTGTTTTAAAACAATAATTACTGTCTTTTTATATTGATGCAATGATATAAAATGTACAAATAAGTGTAAATATTTAGTAATTGCTGTGTCCAAACATGCATAATGCTGAAGGTGGCTTATGTCAAGCCTTTGTTGTATTTGTACTGAATTTTATTGCATTTGGACACAATAATAATAAAAACCAAACTATTGGAATTTTGTTTGAGCCTTTCGTATTTAATTTGAATCCTAAACATTATTAATAAATGCACTATGTATCATTCTTTCCTACTTATGTTCAGCAAACATAACATATTTTGTTCTGTTATTTGTTAGAAAAACATGAAAACCTTTCTTGGGAGAACTAAGGGCTTTAACAAAACATATTGAGTTATTTGAGTGTACTCAAAAATGTGTGTTACGTGCCAGCACATATTGGGTATTTATGTTTGCATTATGTGTCTCATTGTGTTTTTCTTTCTATCAACTCAGTTCACGTCCTTGTGTTTGCCTCCTGCTGTTCCTGATTGGCTGGTTCACCTCGAGTTGATGCAACCAATCCTGACACTGTCTGATGCTAATTGGTTCCTCCTTAACAACTTGGTCCCGGTCTCAGCCAATCAGATCACTCCACCTCAATATATATTCTTTTCTCTGCCAGCAATTTGGAAGTCTTTGTTGGCTTGATTTGTTGTTTGTTTCTGTGCTTGCTTGCTAGATTATGTGTTTATATCCCTTTTTGTTCAGTTTTGTTGAGATATATTGTCAGTTTTCATCTTTATTTACACTGTGTTGTAATTTTGGTTTAGTCACTGTCTGTTCTTACCTGTGTAATTATTCATTCCCTTTCCTCATGTTTCTCTGTAAAGGTTTGGTATAAAGACTGGTAGGTAAGTTGTCTTTGGACGTTGAAGATTTATTTCTCACATTTCTGTTTATTAGATTAGAGGGAATTTGATATTAGTAAGGCTATTTGGTTTTGATTTGTTTCTTTGCTTTAGCGCCACCCTTAGCCAGTCTTTCTAATTTGTTTTTGTTGTGGTTTGTAAATAGCTCACTCACTTCACTTATCACCACCTGTAATAAATCACTTTATTTGTACAGTAATTCTTGTTTGTGGTTGTTACTTTGGTTACAATTTTCTTTGAGTGTTTGTTTGAACCAGATCCTTGATCAAGTGTGCAACCCCACTCTCCTAGACTGCCAAGGGGTTGTAACATTTTGGGGGCTCGTCCGGGATGAATAAACGTCCCAACATTTATTTCTAAGGAATTTGGTTCTATGGTTACTCAATTCTTTTTGTACCCAAAGTAATTTTGTGGGTTATACTAGAGGTAGTATTAGAGGAGTGAGCTACTGATTTGTCTATTTGCTTCTGATTAGCTTGTAGTTTGAAAATAGCATTGTCTAATGTGGAAGCTTTTCTTAGTGATCCTTCACTCGAGCAGTTTGATAAATGCCGCAAAGACGATAAGTCTTGTGTAATAAATTGCCTTATTTTAAATTGGTTGTACAGTGTAGAAATGACTAAATTAACTACACTTAGTATGAGTGAGCAGGAGACAACCGGACTAACTGGGTCCTAGTTAACCCTGCATCCTCTGACTAACTTCAGAATGTTGAGATCCTGTCTGTGAGAAACACGTAAACCCAGGGAAGTGAGAACTACTTGAAGCATTGGGTCCCTCATGAACGTATAACCAACTCTAAATGGATACCATTTTATATATTGAGCTCCCCTTATGAATGCAGTGTTATTTAGTCAAAATTACAAAAGCATGTCATTGACTATGTCAGTCCATTCCCATGCTATTATATCCATTAGGATTAGAATTAATTATGATCCATTAATGACCTTTCCTAAACCTAGTAAGGCCTGCCTAAAATGCTAAAATTATGCTCATTTGAGGCAAACAACAAACTTCATGCATATATTTCCCCATTTTTTGCTTTATTCAATATGTCTAAGATCCAACATTTAATTCCTAAGACACTTGTAGATTGATTTTAACTTTTCATTATGAACAAGACTGATTATTCAGCATTTGCATAGATTGAATCACACAAAAGAGCTCTAGACATAATCAGAACTCTCTCAGAGAGCAGTCGCACACACAAAAAAAAACCCTAATAATAATAAAAATTCATTTTGTGTCCCTTATGACTCAGAAACAAGCGTCAGGATAATTTGTGAGCTGGGAGGTATTTCTCTGATTTTAAATTGAGGACCAATTATATTGAGTCACTCAAAATTCATGTTTACGCAAATTAGATGTTAACCTTTGTACAAAATTTAGGGCACAGCAATAAACACTAACATATAGTGGTCATGTTTGATTATAGTCTGTCAGAATAATAATAATAAATAAATGAAATATAATGCAGTAATAGGGAGCATAAGTGATCTGTTTGTATGAATAAGAAAAACAACAGACTGTTGAATATTTAGGGATGCAAATACAGCTTATTCTTTTAGTTGATCATTTGTCTTGTCCATTTGTGCTGTGAAAAGCATTAGAGAAAACGCCTCCACTGTCAGTTCTGGCATGGAAACAAATAGACTCATTTAAGTCTGATTAAAACAAAAGGGGAAAAGCAGAAATGCAACTCAGCACTGTGGTGTAGATTAGCATTTTCAATTACGTTTGTTATATGAATCATTAATAACATGGACTTGTACACTTCTTAGGTTGCTACATAATTATGTTGGTTTAAGAAGGAAAGCATAGTCCTACAGTATGCTGTTTAATATTCATTTGAGATTAAAATTTCTGAACTGTAAGCACTAAACCTTCAAACTGATATACAGTTTCAAAAAGGACGGTTAACATTACAATGGTGTTCAAAACTTGAAAAAATCCTATAGACTTGAAAAATGGGAAGCTTAGATGAATAATCCCCGTCAAAAATTATAATTCAAATTCCAACTGTCAACACTTCAAATTCAAACTCCAACTCTCAAAAATTCAAACTCCAACTCCAACTGTCAACAACATGAATTCAAACTCCACCTGTCAACACT
>CAIGQQ010004613.1:1921334-1946847 GCA_903798035.1 Danio albolineatus | reverse complement strand
AACTCCAACTGTCAACAACATGAATTCAAACTCCACCTGTCAACACTTCAAATTCAAACTTCAACTTTCAACATTTCAAATTCAAACTCCAACTGTTATCATTTCAAATTCAAACTCCAATCGTCAACACTTCAAATTCAAACTCTGACTGTCAAAAAATGTATTTTAACTCTAACTGTCAACACTTTAAATTCATGCTCCAACTGTCAAAATTTTAAATTCTAATTATCAACAACATGAATTCCAACTCCAACTGTCAACATTTTAAATTCAAACTCCAACTGTGAATACTTTAACCTCTTAAACTCTGGTGCTATTTTGGGATTTCCGCCTGGATTTTGCCTACCTAATTTTAAAAGCTTCCCAAATCCACATGCAGGAGTAAATGCAAAAATGTGGTATAATTTTAAAGAAAACCCTTTAAATTTTCATAAAACACTGTTGAAAGTGATTAGAATAATTGTACATGTTGTCTGTTTTATCATAAACACTTAAAAAAAGAGGCGCTTTCTCTATTTTTCTTTATAAACTCAAATTTAAAAGAGTACCTTTTAGGTTCTGTGTGGTCTAGGTTTCTGTAATAAATTTTTGGTGGTTCCTGCACATGTCAGTAATCATAAGAAAAATGAAAAATGCTTCTATCATAATTTATGCAAAAGTTATTGTATTCCAACTGATGAGAGGTGCTATACCTTTTTTTAATGTAATTTCCGCCTACCAAACTTTGAAAGTCTTCCATATCCAAATGCAGTGGTATAAATGACAATTTCTAGTGTTATTGGACAGAAAACCATTTGAATTTACAAAAGAAACTGCTGAAAGTAATAAATAATATTTGTTACGTTTTCTGTTTTATGTAGAACCACTTCAACATTGGGCGCTTTTTTATTTTTTGTTCTAAAATGCTTTTTTGAAATTGTCTAGATCAGGGGTTTTCTCATACTAGAAATGTTAGTACATTACCACTTGTCAGCACTTTAGCAACCAGTCAGGATGTCAACAATGTCCTAGCAACAACATAGCAAGCAAAACCTCAAAAATTGAGCTTTTGAAACTTAATACTGCTTCAAACGTATACTGTAGCCTTCAAGTCAGACCTTTTATTGGTCTGTCTGTTTCAACCCATCTTCAATTTCAAACTTTAAAATATTTCTTAGCCAACCTTGCAACTCCTGCCAACTAAACAGCTTCAAAATATAATCTTTCAAAGTGTCTTTAAAGTTTCTAATCAGGCTTTCTTAAGCCGGCATCAATGTTGCCACTGACAAACATCTTTATCTGGCCTCTAATTTCTGTTGTCACAAAGACTTTTTGTCATTTATATTTATTTTGTCTGTGCCTGTCTGTGAATAATAAGTGATTTAATGGGTAAACCTAACAAGCTAAACTTTGCCCTTGTGATTCTTTTGGTGTGCATCCAGTGTGCTTGCAAAAATAACATTACTTCAGTATCTTTCTGCTAGAGATATTTTAACTGTACCAAAACCCATCTGGTGCATTCTTGACAACTTTCCAACTGCACCATCAACCTCATAATGAGAGTCCACCTGGCACTTTCGCTCTGTTTTAGACCAGTAGCATCTGGTACAGTTTAATATGCCAGTGACAAGATTTTATTCTTTAAGCAATATTGTCATCCTATGCACTTCAGAAATGACTTTTATCTCTCACTGTCTAGTTAAATGTTTTTTTGTGTGTTTTTTTTTTTTTTTTAAATAAGAATGTCTGCCTTTAAACACTGTACAAATTACCGGAAACAGGAATCAGTACTTTAGTTTACCATTGAGTAACAATGAGCATTTATAAAACTCTGAAACAAGAATCAATCAATGATATAACTGCCCAGTCGGAATTATGTATTTTAAAAAATAAATAAATAAATAGACCCAAATAAATATGACCAATCACAAGTGACTACAAGAATCAGTGCTACAAATTACAATCCAGAAAGAATAATGAAAAAATACTCTGAGCCGTAATTATCGATGCAAATCAAGAGTCATTTCTACAAGTGACCAAACAATCACAAATCAGTTAACAAATAAGAGTCTTGAATCAGTGCTAAAACGGACCAATAAGAAATCAGTGCTATAAACAACCAATCAAACTAGAATCACTGCTACGGTAAGCCGCGGTAACATTAGAATTTGAGCATGCAAAATTCTTAGTCGTATGGTGCTGATTAGACGTTTAAGAAGCAAGCGATTTGGTCTGTATAATAATTTTTTGTCTAGAGAGGTCATGTTTTGATCTTCAATTGGTCTTACGCAGTCATGTTGCAATTTTGCAGGAGTTCACAAAGCTTGAACTTTGCACCGCAGCGAACTGCGAAACTAGTCGCACGAACTTGCGTTTCCAGTCTGACGCATTCGCGTGCGTATGAATGGAAGTCTATGGGGAGAAAAGTCCAGTGTGACCGCAGCTTTAGCAATAGCAATTGAGCCCAAATTGCTATTCCAGCAACTTTAAAATTGACCAATCAGAATAAGTGCTACCATCTGACCAGTGAAATTCAATAAATAGTGCTACAACCTACCAATCAGAATAAGGAAAAAATGCATCTGACCAGTCAGAATCAATAAACAATGGTACAACTGACCAATCAGATCCAATGATACATCTGTCAAAATAAATAAAATAAATAATAAATAATAAAAATTTTAAAATGGTTCTACAAATAATCTAAATAAAAAAAAAACAATAATAGGACTGACTAATCAGAATCCATTAGTGCTGCATCTGACCAACCAAAATCAGTCATAATCAGTGCTACAGCTAACCAATTAAATTCAATAAAAAAATGTTACAACTGACCAATCAGAACCAGTGCGATCATCCGACCAGTCAAATCCAATAAATAGGGCTACAACTGACCAATCAAAATAAAAAGGAAAAAATACATCTGACCTGTCAGAATTTGACCAATTAGAATAAGTTCTACATCTGACCAGTCAAAATCAAATCAATACATGGTGCTACAACTGACCAATCTACATAAAAAAATAAATAAATAAATAAAAAATAGTATGACTGACCATTCAGCATCAATTAGTGATGCATCTGACCAGTCAAAAATCAATAAACCACAACCGATGCAAACGGTGCTACTACTGACCAATCAGAATTAATTCAGTCAGAATTAGTTCTACATCTGACTAGTCTAAAGTCAATAGACAATGGTACAATGACCTATCAGAATCAGTGCTACATCATACCAGTCAAAAATCAATAAACAGTGTTACAACTGACCAATCGGAATCAGTGCTACATCTGACCAATCAAAATCAATAAATGGTGCTACAACTGACCAATCTAAATAATAATAATAATAAAAAACAATACTTGGACTGACCAATCAGAATCAAAACCAATAAACAATGATACTACTGACCAATCAGAAACAGTTCTACAACTGGCCAATCAGAATATATAATCAGTGCCACAACTAATCAATCAGAATATGTTGTACATCTGACCAGTCAAAATAAACAGTGCTACAACCGACCAATCAGAATCAATTCTACATCTGATCAGTCGAAATAAGCAATAAACAGTGCCACAACGGACAGATTATAATAAAACAATCGACACTACAACTAATCAGTCAGACACAATAATCAATACTACAGCTGACCAATCAAAATTGAGCAATCTTAGAGAGCAAAACTTAAATAGACAACACATTCCTACAAATGACCAATCAGAATCAGTGCTACATCTGACCAGTCAAAATCAATAAGCAATTATTCAACCGACCAATCGGTATCAGTGATGGATCTGACTAGACAAAATCAATAAGCAATGATACAACTCACCAATCAGAATCAATGCTACATCATGCCAGTCAATTTAAACAATAAACAGTGTTACAACTGGCCAATCGGAATCAGTGCTACTTCTGACCAATCAAAATCAATAAACGGTGCTACAACTGACCAATCTAAATAATAATAATAAAAATAAAAAAAATACTTGGACTGACCAATCAGAATCAATTAGTGATGTGTTTAACCAGTTTAACCAATAAACAATGATACTACTGACCAATCAGAAACAGTTCTACAACTGGCCAATCAGAATATATAATTAGTGCTACAACTAATCAATCAGAATCAATTCTACATCTGACCAGTCGAAATAAGCAATAAACAGTGCCACAACAAATCGACACTACAACTAACCAGTCAGACACAATAATCAGTACTACAACTGACCAATCAAAATTGAGCAATCTTAGAGAGCAAAACTTAAATAGACAACACATTCCTACAAATGACCAAACCTACAAATGACCAATCAGAATCAGTGATACATCTGACCAGCAAAAATCAATAAGCAATGATTCAACTGACCAATCAGAATCAGTGACACATCTGACCAGTCAAAATCAATACACAATGATACGACTGACCGATCAGAATCTGTAATACATCTGACCAGTCAAAATCAATACACAAATGATACAACTGACCAATCAGAATGAGTGATACATCTGACCAGTCAAAATCAATGCACAAATAATACAACTGACCAATCAGAATGAGTGATACATCTGACCAGTCAAAATATCAATAAACAATGATACAACTGACTAATTATAATAAAACAATCAATACTACTTGGGGGTTGACTGAGCATCCTAATATTAACATCCCCCACTGGCTCCCATGCTGCAACTGATTAGTCAGAAACTATAGACAAAACATTCTTGCAAATGACCAAACCTAGAATCACCAGTAGCTGAATAATTACAGCTGACAATTTCAGAAAACTGCCCAACAGTTCCATTTCTTAAAACTTTTAAAACTCAAATCTATTACTTCTGCTTAAATTCCAGGAAGTCTTTAAGTGTCAAGATATAAATGAACTCCTCTTGAATCATCGAGAGAGCACTCTGTTACATTGTAGCAGGTAAAAACTGTGATTTGCAGCCGGCATACCAGTTTTTACACAACTAGCTGCTCTGTTTGCTCTCCGTGAGCATAGTTCATTTTTCTTGATTTGGGGTTTGTAGTTAAAACGCTGAACTAGATAGATCCGTCTCAGTGTTTCACAAAAAATCAAGACTTTCTGTTGGACTGATGAGCTTTTCTCTGGGACCTCGGAGACTTTCAAATGAGTTGCAAATGAAGACAAAGCTTCATCTCGACGAGTTCGTTTTCCGAGGTGAAATTCGTCAATGGCAATTTGGGTTTAACTTATCTTTGCCTTTTGGCGTTCTTTGACCTTGTACGCTCAACTTTTCTTTCAACGATTTTATGAAATGGGTCTTCCATAATCTAGCGTAATGAATGACCTGTGATACTAAAGGGAAATGGATTGAAACTGCTTCTCTCTGTTCCCGTTTCAAACTTCGAAGCTCAATAAAAGAGTCAAGCAAAACTTTCTGCAAAATCCACACATTATGTTGTAGATTATTTTGATTATCTTTTTTTCAAGATAAATGCATTCACAAAAGGCGCAAATAAAACAAACTTTAGTAGAGTCGAAATGTCATGCTATACATTTATCAGTGTTAATTGTCAACAAAAATTACAAAAATTGCTAAATCCAATTAGACTCTCAGCAGGGTGTTTTCACACAAGCTCAGGAAAGTGGGTTTGTCCAGCTCTGTTTAGGTGTCAGGGGAGGGAAAAAGGGAAGGTTTTGCTTAAAAATAGGAGTTTCCATTTGGGCACGTGCTGATTTTCAAACAGGCAACACACAAACACAGACGCAGGGGGAGAAAGACAGTGACTGTTTACATTGACATCAGTCATCTAATTATTTGGCAAATTATTAGTTTGTCAATTTTAACTGCAGTTTGGCACTTTTACTCAGGAAGATTTCCTGCGTGTCCCTTGTGACAAACGAGATATTAAATGTGAGTAAATGCTGGAGGAGTGCAGATTTAACGTGTTTGATACCGAAAGGCGTATGTTAGAAAAAAAAAACTCTGCATTTCTCTGTAACTTAGGCGCCCTCGGTAAGCAGCGTCAGAAAGCGGTGTGTGTTTAGACTATCCTGTCACAAAACGGAATGAAAATTCTACACAACGGTAAGCATTTGATTAAGGTGTTTATATGTTTACACTAGGAAAGCAGCGTTCTCTCACTTACCACATCTGTAGAGACAGGAAAATTAACACCAACTGGACCGCGGCTGTTTTTTTTAAAAGGAGATGAGCGGCAAATCAGGACATCACAATTTCCAGATGCAGAAAGCTCTCGGGTAAAAATGTTCCTTACAAACGCATGCACTGTAATCCACCGTGAGTCCAGTTGCGCTCTCATAGCAGGGAAATGAAAGCAAAACTTTTGTTGGAGCACGTTTTTAAACACAACACTGGCGACCTGTGTCTGCAAACAATTTTTCTTCTTCCACTTGTTTTGGCAACACAACGTGGCGTCTCTCTGCTGTCTGAACACTGTAGCAGGTAAACAATCTTTGAAGCTATCATGCATATTAATAAAGTTGCACAGCATACACAATAGAGCGCGCTGATTGGTTTGAACCAAGCCTATCTCATGAATCATGAATCAATGAGCCTGAAGATTGGATGTCTGTACCGGCCAATACATTGTGACGTCTCTGAGTGTGTGCCATTAAATCATGAGAAAGACTTGGTTCAAACCAACCAGCGCACTCTATTGTGTATGCGGCGCAACTTCATTAATATGCATGATAGCTTCAAAGATTGTTTGTACCTGCTGCAGTGTTCAAACGGCAGAGAGATGCCACACTGTGTTGCCAAAACAAGAAGAAGAAGAATTGTTTGAAGACACAGCTCATCAGAGTTGTGTTTATGTGCTGCAATGAAGGTTTTGTTTTCATTTCCCCGCTAAGAAAGCGCAGCTGGACTCATGCGCGCAGCAAAAATTCATTTGTAAGGAACTTTTTTTTTTCACCCGAGAGCTTTCCGCATCTGGAAATCCGGTTTTGCCACTCGTCTCCTTTTATTGTCCTGCTCTACAGATATGGTAAGCAATCAGTGCTCTTTGTTTGTTTATTCAGATGGCAAAGTTAGTTCGTATTGTCAGCAGTACTGTTTCAGTGTTTAAAGACAGACCTTAGTCAAAATGATTAGAACTGTTGCTGAGTTAACAGTATGTTAATATCACTAAAATATTATAGACTGAAAGAGCCGCTGTAAATGCTGCTCTCTGAGTGGAAACATGTAAACACCACAGTCTATACACACACGGCTTTCTGATGCTACCAACCGAGGGCATCTAAGTAACCGAGAAATGCGGAGGGTTTTTTATTTTTCTCATACGCCGCACGGTATCAAACACTCCATTAAAACCGCACTCTTAGAAGTATCTCACATCTCGTTTGTCTCCGGGAGCATGCAGCAAATGTTTCTGAATAAGTGAAACTGCCAAACCGCCATTAAAGTCGACAAATTAATAATTTGGCAAATAATTCGATGACTGATGTTAATGTAAACACAGTCACTGTCTTTCTCCCCTGTGTCTGTTTGTTTTGCCTGTTTGAAAATGAGTGCGTGCACAAATGGAAACTCCCATTTTTCTGCAAAACCTTCCCTCTTTCCCTCCTCCGACATTACTACCTGAACCAAGCTGGACACATCCACTTTCCTGAGCTTTTGAAAACATCCGGCTGAGACAGGGGGGTTTTGTGGCCCTTTAAGAGACAGTATTTAAGTGTATTGGTGATTCCAAAATTGGAAGATAATCGTATAATAATTGTAAGCTTAGCAAACAGTTTTGGAGAATTTGATGGTTCCCCATTCAAACATAATGCCCGAGAGGTGTCTCAAAGATGGCTGCCAAGTGAAATTACCTGCCTTAATAGCACTTTGATAGACTGTTAGACTTTGGTTTAAATTTACATTTACTGCATAAACGCCCGGTAAAATACCACATACATAATTTACAGTTCACTACTGTAATATGCACTACATTATGGATGATTTAAAAGCTTTTACAGTGACTTACTGCATATTAGGAATTTGCCGTATTTTACTGTAATCAAAGTAATCAATAACCGCTATACTGTTGTTAAAAACAAAAATAAAACCATTATCAGTTTACATCTTGTACAACAAAATGTATTTAAAACAGATTTATGAATAAAAAAAAAGTAACTATTCTATTAAATATCTATTAAATTCAGCATTAAAAAATAAAAATAAAGGTTTTGTACTGCTAAAATGTAAGTTAATTACAGTAAAAGTGCTGTAAAAATTGTCATACTTTAAAATAAAAAATGGTAAAGGGCATTTTACCATAAAAACAATGCTATTTTATGGTAAAATTAAATTGCGGTACTGCTCTGCTACTGGAAAACACATTTACAGCCAAGTTGCTGTAAAGAGGGAGTTGCTGCAACTTGCTAGCAACAGTGCTGCCAGTAAGTTACCCCAAAAATACAACAAATGTCATAAAAGTGTGATATATATGACCTATGTATGTCTTTGACTTGCAATAATTGAAGGCATATGTATAAATGAGCTGCATCATAATCATGCAAGCGTCCAAGCACAATATGACAATTACCTGACAGGTCTTGAACTGCAGTTGTAGGCAAAAGGTCAGTCTGTGGGTCATAGCAGGAGTGTCAGGCACTCGTAATGGTGCTGTTGGGACGTTTTGATGAATAGCAGAAGGGATGTGTCATTACCTATCAGTCTCTGAGAGATTTCCGCATCTACGAGTGCCGGCTCAATTGCGAGGAAGCAATGCAAATTGATCAGGCTTCATTGGTCCTCTAATTGACGTTGGGCACTGGTGACTGTTTGAATGGGACAAACACACGAGGCTTGACGTTGGATGGAAAAAAAATGCAAATCTCAGAGGACTGGAAAAGCCATTTTCTATTTTTTTTTTAACGATGATTTCAACATTATCAGTCATTTAATTATTTATGATTTACACTTAGTATCTTTTGCTCAAACACATACTTGTAGTATTTGTGGTGGAGTTTGGTCTAGATTGATGATAGTTTATTGATCTATTAGAGACCCTCACCTGACCTTTTCACAAATGAAGGATTGATATCTTATGAATGCTCAAAATAAAATAAAATTACACATGTACAAAAAACTAAATTACATACAAACAAATATACATACAATTTTTGTTTTTAACGAAAACGTTGTATTTGTTCCAACATATTCAACACAAATCACATATAAGAATAAAAAGCTGTATTGTAACATTCTAGCAAGTTTCTATTTATTACAATTACATACAATACTTATAGTACTGTACATTTATCAAAACAATAAATACAATAATTATTATTAAATATTTCACAGGTAATAATTGGTTGCTTTTTCTTTACATAATTTGCTAAATTAAAAAATAAACATCATATACTGTTTTTACAAAAAATTTGATAAACAGTTATGCTTTATAAATTACTTTATATCTTTATTTTAAAGCTCTATATATGTACATTTGGATTTTTGGATTATGTGAGGAAAAAGTGAGGAAAAAAAAAATTTGAACCCCAGCTGATTTTGTAAGTTTGCCCATTAACAAAGAAATGATCAGTCTATAATTTCAATGGTAGGTTTATTTGAACAGTGAGAGACACAACAATAACAAAAAAATCCAGAAAAATCGGTTTAAAAAAAAAAGTCAGAAATTAATTTTAATTTCTATGAATGAAATACGTATTTGATCCCCTATCTGTCAGCAAGATCTCTGGCTCCCAGGTGGATCTTATACAGGTAACTAGTTGACATTAGCAGCCCTCTCAGCTCGTTATCTGTATAAAAGAGATTTGTCCACAGAAGCAATCAATCAATCTAGATTCCAAACGCTTCACCATGGCTAAGACCAAAGAGCTTTCCAAGGATCTCAGGGACAAGATTGTGGACCTACACAAGGCTGGAATGGGCTTCAAGACCATCACCAAGCAGCTGGGTGAGAAGGTGAAAACAGTTGGTGCAATTATTTGCAAATGGAAGAAACATAAATTAAAGAGCCCATATTATGGATTTTTGAAAATGACCTTCTATGCAGTGTGTTACACAGCTCTAAGTAAAGTGAAATGTCCAGCTAAGGCTTAAATCTGAAAGTGCAAAGTGTTTAAAACGATTGATTCATATATAAATGAGTCGACTCATTGTTGTTTAAATGAATCGTTATTAGAACGAGTCTTTAGCCGTTTCGGCTTTACGTCAACGCGAAACATAATAGTTGCGCGCGCAGACCCAGGATTGCAACTGAGAAATTTAACTGCCCGGCCCCGCCCACAGACAGGAAGGAAAAGTGGAAGACAACAAGCACTGTATGGCAGTAAGTGTTGTAGCATAACCAGCGGGACAGCAGTGACGTGTGCTCTGAGTAATATCTAAGTAAATCTTTATACTGTTTGATGGCAGTATAAAGATTTAGAGAGAAGTTATTGACAGCTTTTTTAGTTTTGGTTTTCGCGTTTAGCTCTTTGTAGACGGTCCCTAAGGACCGGTCTCTCTGCCGCCTGCACAGAGTTTAATATAATGCGTCCAGCGCAAAGGCAAAGCTCATTTTTAGGAAAATAAGGTTGTAGGTGATTGTATACATTGCGACGGTTGAAAAGAGGTGCTATTTGTGTAGGAACAATGTTTCGGTCATGAGTTATTGATCCGGAAAACACGACTGCTGCTAACTTTACTGAACTCATCGGCATTCCGGTTAAATAATGTCCCGTAGACGCTGTGCTCTGAAGCGTGAGGGAAAAGCTGTGTTATTTTCCCTACCTGGAGTGGTTGAGGTTTATTTCGTAAAATACCTGAGAATTACATCCCCAACACGGTGCTGTGTTCACGTCATCTCTCTGAAGAGAGCTACACAAATCTACCAGCTTACGACGAGGGATTTGTTGCACGGTTGTTGTTAAAGGATGGATCAACACCCAGTTTATTTGGACCAGCATGTTCTTCCAGTCGTGTTGACTATAACAAGGTAAATATGGATGTAGTTGCCTGTATTGTGTTTGCTCCGTGCGTGCAGCATGTAGCGGTAGCCATTTAGCTTACTGCCGAATGTAACTATTTGTTGGCTTACAATAGTCCATGAAGTGTTAATTATTACTGAATGTTTGTTGTTATGATGAAGAATATAGCAATACGCTGTTGTACAAAAGCAGTGATTTGTTTTCAATATGTTCTGGCATCGGGCTGTTGACACAGACGTGACGTGGTGACGTGACGTGGTAGCGTCACGTAAAGGAGGTGCTTGGGGAAAAAGACTCGCTCAGACGATTCATATGGGAGTCGGTGGGAAAATGAGGTAAAAATAAATAGATATTATAAGACATCGAAAGTGTTTTTTAACCTTGCATACATATCATCCTGTTGTTTGTGACTTCAAAAAGTGAAATTTAACCGTTCTCAACCCACCATATGGGCTCTTTAACTCCCAATCTCCCTCGGTCTGGAGCTCCATGCAAAATCTCACCTCGTGGAGTTTCAATGATAATGAGAACGGTGAGGAATCAGCCCAGTACTTGTCAATGATCTCAAGGCAGCTGGGACCATAGTCACCCAAAAAACTGTTGGTAACACACTACACCGAGAAGGACTGAAATCCTGCTGTGCCCACAAGGTCCCCCTACTCAAGAAAGCCCATATAAAAGCCCGTTTGAAGTTTGCCAGTAAACATCTGACTGATTCAGGGTGAAACTGACACTGGGTGAAAGTGTTGTGGTCAGATGAGACCAAAATCGAGCTCTTTGGCATCAACTCAACTTGCCGTGTTTGGAGGAGGAGGAATGCTGCCTATGACTCCAAAACCCCCACCATCCCCATTGTCAAATATGGAGGTGGTAACATTATGCTTTGGGGGTGTTTTTCTGCCAAGGGGACAGGACAATTGCACCGCATCAAAGGGAGGATGGATGGGTCATGTACCGTCAAATGTTGGGTGAGGACCTTCCCTCAGTCAGGGCATTGAAAATGGGTCTAGTTTGGGTACTCCAGCATGACAATGATCCAAAACACATGGCCAAGGCAACAAAGGATTGGCTCAAGAAGAGGCATATTAAGGTCATGGAGTGGCCTAGTTTGTCTCCAGACCTTAATCCCGTAGAAAATCTGTGGAGTGTTTTGAAGGTTCGAGTTGACAAACATCAGCCACGAAACATTAATGACTTGGAGACTTGGATATATATATAATTAGGAATGCAATAAATAAAGGTGTGAAAATCTATAAGAATAAATATCTATATAGTAACAAAACTTCAAATGCCTCTATCTAACAGTAAAATAAATAGGCTACAGATAGCTATATACTGAAATTTTTATTTTATTTTATTATTATTATTTTTTTGCTGATGTCAACATCAAAATAATAAATGCTTCAAAAGAATTTCTTGGTTATTGTGTGTGTGTGTTTGTATAAGTTGCAAAAGATCAGTAATTCACTTTCACCATGTAGACAGATGAGCTCATTACAAAAATCACACTGTTATGACAGCATAATTACTAATACATTGGAGACTATATATAGACTACTACAGTGTCCTAAAGAACCCCAGTTCCAGTTGAGTCCACTGTCTGCTAAAACACTTTCACCCAAGTCCCTCGACTGTCATATTACTAGGAAAGCATTATATTCAGCTTATTGTTTAGCAGCCGACCGGAATATAAATGACAAAGGCTCTGTAATTGTGATGTTTCATTGATCTCAGGCCAGTGAAGCGCGACCGCTAACTACTCTTTCTCTCTCCATCCGGCGTATGAGCTCCGACTATTGGATTTTGTTCATAACTCTACTTTACGACCTGTACTAGCAAGTCAGCAGAAATCTATTTCACTGCGATGTCGGTAAACATTTACACGCAGCTGGAAATTACACATCATAATCACTGGCAGGGGTTGAAATGTAAAATCGGTTATCCTTATTTATAAATTAATATGATAAACATCACCTTTCGATCATGTAGATGCACTGAAAAGTGAATCGTGGATCACAGGTATAATGGACAGAGCGGAATAATTAAAATTCAACTCGCTGAAGTGCATTTTTCAACACAATTATCTGTAAACAGCCAATAGTGGTTGTCGGATGAGGCAAGACGGGCTAAGCTGCTTTGATGAGTTTAATGCTAAACTTCCTCTCCTTCAGCAAAGGATTGTGGGTATACAGCTGTGATTTAGGCAAACAAAAGACAAGCGTGAGCAAACAAGGTAAAGATTAGATGGATGTGGTGCAATCAGAATGATAAATGCTTTCGGGAACTCTTGAGGGAATTCATTAAGGTCGATGCAAAGAATGTGAGCAAAACTTTGTTGGATGTTTAAACAGCCCCTTTTGCATCTCATGTAGTGGTAATAGATGTAGAAGTTCTGCAAGTTTCAAAAGTGTTTAATGAATAGAGTTATTGTGTCCCAAAAGAAAAAAAAATCCAAATCAGAATCTGTCTGAATGAGTCAAGTCTAGTTTCACTTGCTGTATGTAGGTTAGTAACAGATTTGCATAATAACAGTCTATAGTCTTCAAGAAAGCCCTGATCAACAGTTTACTTTGACCGTCAAACACTGTACTTGTAGCTGAGACTGGCAGAGTTGTTTGTGTTGACAACGCCAAGGTAACACTTCTGAGTTCTGAGAACAGTTCTGAGAAAAGCAAATTTCTAAAAATCTCAGTTCTGAGAAAGCAGTTTCTAAAGGTAAATACTCTTGTCTTCAAACTGATGACAGAGGAGAGTAGAGTATGGTTCATCTGACCAATCAGAGCACAGTGGACTAATCTGACCAATCAGAAAAAAGTAAGATCATCTAACCAATGTGAGCAGAGCGGCCTAATCTGACCAATCAGTGCAATATAGCGTCAGCTAAACAATGAGAGCAGAGTAGAGTGATCTGACCAATCAGAATAGAGTGGTCAACGGAACAATCAGCACATAGCACACTAATCTGACCAATCATAGAAAGTAGGACCATATGACTATTCAGAGCAATGTAGTTTGATCTAACCAATGAGAACAGAGTGAACTAATCTGACCAATCAGCGCAAGTAGGATCATCTGGCCAATCAGTGCAAAACAGTGTCAGCTAAACAATGAGAGCAGAGTAATCTGGCCAATCATAATACAGTAGGGTAATTTGACCAATCAGTCATCTGACTAATCTGACCAATCAAAGAAAGCAGGACCATATGACTATTCAGAGCAATGTAGTTTGATCTAACCAATGAGAACAGAGTGAACTAATTCGACCAATCAGTGCAAGTAAGATCATCTGACCAATCAGTGCAATATAGTACCAGCTAAACAATGAAAGCAGAATAATCTGACTAATCAGAATACAGTAGGGTCATCTGACCAATCAGAGAAAGTAGGACCATCTGACTAATCAGAGCAATGCAGTTTCTTCTAACAAATGAGAAGAGAGTGAACTAATCTGACCAATCAGTGCAAGTAGGATCATCTGACCAGTATGTGCAATATAGTGTCAGCTAAACAATGAAAGCAGAATAAAATGACTAATCAGAATACAGTAGAGTCATCTGACCAATAAGATCATAGCAGACTAATCTGACCAATTAGAGAAAGTAGGACCATCTGACTAATCAGAGCAATATAGAGTCATCTGACCAATCAGGTCATATCAGGCTTATCTGACCAATCGGGGCAAGTTGGCCATCTGACCAATTAAGGCAAGCATGTTGTGTGACCAATCAGAATAGAGTCATAAAACCAATCAGAGCAAGCACAGGTATGTGACCAAGCATAGCAATATAGAATCATCTGTTCAATGAGGAAGTGTGGAGTAACATGGACAATGAGAGTAGAGTAGGGTCATCTGACTAATCAGAGCAGAGTATGACAATTTAACCAATCAGATCAATGTAGTGGCATCTGATCAATGTGGAAAGTGTGGAGTCATGTGGCCAACGAGAGTAGTCTAAAGTCACCTGACCAATCATAGCAAAGTAAGACAATTTAAGCAATTAGAACAGAGTAGGGCTATCTGACCAATGTGAGGTATGTAGTGTCATCTGGCCAATGAGAGTAGATTCAGGCCTTCTGACCAGAGCAGAGTGAGACAATTTAACCATTTAGAACAGAGTTTAGCTATCTGACCAATCAGAGTAATGGAGTGTCATCTGACCAATCAGAGAAATGTAGTGTCATCTGACTAATCAGAGCAGAGTAAGACAACTTAACCAACCAGAACAGAGTAGGGCAATCTGGATCAATCAGAGTAATAGTGTCATCTGAACAATGAGAGTAGAGTCGGACCATCTGACTAATGATAGCGGAGTAGGATCATTTAACCAATCAGAACAGAGTAGATCTATCTAAATCAATTAAAGCAATGGAGGACCATCTAATCCCGTGGTCTCAAACTCAATTCCTGAAGGGGCCGCAGCTCAGCATGGTTTAGTTCCAACCACCTCCAGCTGATCTCTGCTTGACAGCCTCAAGTAGTCTTGAACACCTTGATTAGTTGAATCAGCTGTGTTTGATAAAGGTTGGAGAAAAACTGTGCAGAGCCATGGCCCTCCAGGAATCCAGTTTGAGACCCATGATCTAATCAATCAGAGCAGAGAAGGGTTATCTGAGCAATCAGAGTAATGCAGTGTCAACTGACCAACGAGAGATGTGTGGAGTCATCTGACCAATCAGAAAAGAGTATAATGATTTAACCAATCAGAGTAGAGTTTTGACCTCGGGTGGATGTAGACCAAGTGTAGGAGACCAACAATACATCATAACAACTAGGGCTGCACAATATATAATTTCAGCATCGATATCGCAATATGTGATCGTTTGCAATAGTCACATCACGAGCAAACTCAATGTTGAGTCTGGATTATAATTTATCAGGTCTCACTTTGTATTAAGTGGCCTTAACTACTATGTACTTGCATCTGAATACAAGCACAATGTACTAACTGTGTTCATAATGTATTGCAGAAAACTTCTAGTGCTCTTGAGGTGGGATATGGGTTGGGTTAGGGACAGGTTTAATGGTATGGGTAGGTTTAAGAGTGGGGTAAGGAGTAAGGGATGGTCAACAGTGTAAATATAAATGTAAATACAGAAATCAATAACAGATATAATTACATGCATGTATTTAATCAAGCATAAGTACAGCATAAAAAATATGTATTTACACAATAAGTACATTGTAACTAATTATTAATCATAATTTAAGTACAAACTAGTTAGGGCCACTTAATATAATGTGGGACCATTTATAATTTTGCAAGTGTTTTTCTTTGACAAATTAAAAACGGAAGACTATGCAGTATTATTTTGCATTAGATTATTTGATTTCTGTATTGCTAAATATAGTTTGACTCATCAGAAAACAATCAAACGCTGATTTAAAAAAAAACAAATTGGTATATTTTTCTTAATTGAATTTATCTACCCTTTTAGATCGTTTCTTTCAGAATCAGTATCAGAATCCGTTTTATTGCCAAGTGTGCTTCACACACAAGGAATTTGCTTTGGCTACAAAATCTTCCAGTGTACATAAAGTGACAAGTGACAACACAGAATAAATATGAAAAAATACGATAGACATTAAACAGAGATGGAGTCAGTCCAAAAGATCTGGATGATTAAATCTATGTACAGATTGTTATAAATGTATGGGTTATAAGGTGCTGTGTAAAAATGCGTAAGGGTATTGCATCATACATTGTTATAAGGCGCTGTGTACAAGTGCGTATGAGAAAGCATTGCACATTTATTGCACAATAGGAAAATATTTAACTGTTTATGAGGTATATGGCCTGAGAAAAGAAACTTTTCCTGTGTCTGGTTGTTTTCGTGCTCGGTGCTCTGTAGCGCAGACCAGACGGTAACAGTTCAAACAGGAAGTGTGCTGGGTGCGAGGCGTCCAGGGTGATTTTGCGAGCCCTTTTACTCACTCTGGAAGAGTACAGTTCTTGAAGTGTAGGAAGGGTAATGCCAGGGATTCGTTCAGCAGTCTGGACTATTCGCTGTAGTCTACGCAGGTCGATTTTGGCAGCAGAGCCGAACCAGACGGTGATTGAAGTGCAGAGGATGGATTGGATGACAGCTGAGTAGAACTGTACGAGCAGCTCCTGTGGCAGGTTGAACTTCCTCAGCTGACGGAGGAAGTACAGTCTCTGCTGGGCTTTCTTCACAATAGAGTCTATGTGAGTGTCCCACTTCAGATCCTGAGAGATGGTGGTGCCCAGGAACCTGAAAACCTGAATGACTTCACTGCAGCCACAGTGCTGTTCATGACGGTGAGTGGGGAGGAGTGCAGGAGGGTTTCTCCTAAAGTCCACTATCATCTCCACCTCCTGTCTGTATGCAGACTCGTCACTGTTCCGGATGAGGCCGATAACAGTAGTATCGTCCGCAAACTTCAGGAGCTTGTATTTTATGCATGTGTACTCCCCTACAGAATCATCCCAATCAATTCTTGAATCTCAATTCTTCCAAACAGTTATTCAACTCATCTAGTGAAATTGTATTTATACCGCAATATATATTGCAGAATAAAACAATATCGCAATGTAAAATTTTTTGAATATCGTGCAGCCCTAATAAGAACCTTCATCAAGAACAAAAGGGCATGGTACGACATCATTAGATGTTCAAACACAAAAATGATATACGTTATTGCTATAATAGACCAAGTCAACTATTTTTAGCCTCGCCCTATTTTTCTCTTTTTTTGCAACAGGGTAACTTTCAAACCTCATTTAATATGAATAGAAAATAAAACAGCTCATATAATATTTAGTGTGACCTTCAAAATGGAAGAACAGCATTTTTCTGAAGCCTCCGTGCTTCCTTTTCCAAACCCTTAAAGAGACATTTAATCATTTTAATTGTTAAATTGTATGTTTTTATTTATTACATAGCAAAGAGGGAGAATAATACCTGTATTGGACCGAGAAATTAATCTTAAATGCTTTATCTCTGTGCCAAAAAACAAATCAATACCAGTTTCACAAGCTTCCCTTGTTCATTTAAATCATCAAGAAGAAAGTTAAAGGTTTGTTGTGAGCATTTGTTGAACACATTACAATTCAATAATTATTATTTAATTCTTTTCAACCCATACAGAGCTCATCTCGTTTCAAAAAGTAGTTTTGTTTATGCACAAAAACTTGAAAATGTCTTTTCAAACTCATCATATAGCCGGATGATTCACTCCAGGCCATCGAAGATTGAATATTAACCCAAGAACAAGGTGTTACGCACTATATCATCCTTGGATGTGCATTCATTTTCGATAATTCAACGACTCGTAGCAAATGATTCTTCAGTATTCATGCGAGCAGTCTTTTGTTTTTTTTCCATAGGCTGTTTCTCATTTCTGCCTCTGCCGCAATCCTCCGTGAGACCAAAGTTCAGAGTCTGTTATAGCTCACCGAGCCTATAATAGAAGATGGGATTTGTGCCACCCAGGAAGTTGAACAGGAGAAAACCTGCTGCGAAAATCAATGAGTCAGAGGATTAAACAGTGGAATCGGGTTTATCTGCCTTAAGGGCTGATAGAAAATTATGACTGGAGGGAAATGAAATTTGTGGTGCACCAGTGTTTGGGTGTTTCCTTAAAACCATATTAGTTAGAAGATTTGTTGGATGAACAGTTTTGAAACTTGGGGAACATTGACATGGCACTGTTTTCAACTAAAACTAATCACATAACTTAATCTAAACACTTTTGATCTGTTTCGTGCCGAGTTCAGACTGTATGATTTTCAAAAGTAGTTGCATCACATATGACTTCACACTGTATGACTAAGTGGGATAGCATTCCATGGCTGCTGTTTACTGAAAGTTGGATATGTGACTAAGGGTTTCACACCCCTAACTGATTTCACCAAGTAGGACATGTTCCTGGATCAACATCTAAGTTGCTGTTTATGTTAAGTTTATGCTTACGGATAGGTTAGTGCACTTCTACGTAATTGTTATCCAACTATTATTATCCTCTAATTTGGCGAATAATTTACATAGGTATGGATTACATTTTTTAACAATGATGTTCCAGGTAGGGTTGGGCGATGTTGACCTATTTGGCATCAAACAATGTCTAATGTGAAACGTAGCGATGGACGATGGCATCATCACCATAGGCAGTGATGTTAAAGTTAAATATTTATGAATAATTAATGAATACATAATAAATTAATTATTTGTAGCCTACTGTTTCAAATACCTGACCTGCATGGTCTTTGTTTTAATCATAACCAAATCATAAATACAGATAGATTAGTTACTCACAAATTGCCACCACTCAGTCACTTTTTCCACAGGACTCAAACTTGGTTGGTAAAGTTGCACAACCAGCAGGAACCAACCAACAGTATCTGAAGTTTTCACTAAATGATAAGCATGAAAACGAAAGATAGAAGCAGCGTACTGACATTTACCAAGTATAAGGAGATGCGATCTGGCAGTACACCCTTGATAAACTGTCCGACGTGCACTGCTCTCTGGGGTTTAGTGCTCAAAGCACCCGCTGACTGCCAGGAGCATGTTACGTTTAAGTATAAACAGGGCCTAAGTGTGTATTTTTCACGAGCGGGTTGCTTCTGCGACAGGGGCGAGGCGGAGGATCGCGATGCCAGCTGAGCATCGTGATGTCTATTGGCCATTGGTGACGAACGATGGCATCATCTATTGACCCAACCCTAGTTCCAGGATCAACATTGATGTTAATTTAGGATCACATTGCACACTTGCATTTATCGCATGATGCATTTTTCTAAATATCTTCTTTTGTATTCATCTCAAAGAAAGTCAGAGGTTTGAAAAGTAAATGGTAAGTAATTGATCTCACAACTGTATTTTTTTGTGAACTATCCCATTAATGCAAACCATAATATAACAATTAGGGATGCACATGAGCAGATCTTTATTGCAAATAAATAAACAGCGCACATTTCCCTTCTGTTTTAGCAAAAATGAACCCTAATCTGGAGCTGTATTTTTTGCATCATCATCTTGATTAATACAAGTATGAATTAATTATGTAAGTCATACTTGTTCCAGTTCAATTTTTGTTCATTTACAAACCCAAGACATATGTCCTTTTTACTTCAGCAGAACTTTTAAGCTTATTCTTTTTCACCAGTGGTGTAAAGTAACTAATTACAAATACTCAGACTATTGTAATTAAGTAGTTTTTCTCAGGAATTGTAATTTACTGAGTAGTTTTAAAAATGTGTACTTTTACTTTCCCTTGAGTACATGTTTAGTGCAGTATCGGTACTTTTACTCCATTACTTCTGCAGTCACTACTTTATTTCCTTCTTGTCTATGGTCATTGTCTAAAGTAGAAAAATCAGGCCTGTTATTCCTGTCCAATTAAATCTCACATAGAAAGTAACACCTCAAGACAAGGGTGCTTTATAAATCAGCAAACCTTTTGGAAACATTAAAAATGTCCAAGAAGATGTCCAAAATCTTTACACGCAATGATCCAGAGACTTTTTTAGACTGCATGTCACCTTAAACAATCACTAAATGGAGCGAATGAAGAATGGAATTTGGGCCACATAAAAGGAAGGACCAAACAAGGAATGGAAGGAAGGATCAAAGAACCAAATAAATGAAGGAAGGATTCAAAGGACTGAACAAACTAAGGAAGGAAGGAGGGAACAAACGAATGAATGAAGGAAGGAGAGAACAAACATATAATTGAAGGATGGAGAGAACCAACAAATACACTATATGTTGTTTGTGCAGGGATGTGTAAACGTAACATTCTGTAAATGCATCAACTTTTCTAATGTGTAATACTCCCTACTCACTACTCTTGAGTACTTTTAAAAGGTCTACTCTTTACTCATACTTTGAGTAATGTTTACTACAGATACTTTTACTCTACTTGCACTACATTTTTGGGTAAGTAATCTTACTTTTACTTGAGTATGATTTTTCAGTACTTTTTCCACCAATGTTTTTCACAAATAGGGTCACAAGTTCAGCTAAAAGTCCTCTTAAATGTTCTGATAAAGAAAAAAAAAAGTCACCAACATCATATAAATCCTGAGAGGCATTAAATTGCCAGCAAATTTTCATAAACATATACAGTACACAATTTTTTTTTACATTGTGCCATACAGTATAGTTACAGATAGCTCAATTGTGAAACTGAAGCTTTATGTGCATTCAGTATTGAATTAAATACATTCATTAATTTATTCATTCTCTTTTGGGCTTAGTCCCTTTATTAATCCGGGGTCGCCACAGCGGATTGAACCGCCAATTTATCCAGCCTATGTTTTACACAGTGGATGCCCTTCCACCTGCAACCCATCACTGGGAAACATCCATAGATACTCATTGACACACATATGGACAATTTAGCCTACCCAATTTACCTATACCTCATGTCTTTGGACTTGTGGAGGAAACCAAAGCACCCAGAGAAAACCCACGGGACCACGGGGAAAACATGGAAACTCAGCACAGAAATGCCAACTGACCCAGCCGAGGCTCGAACAAGCGACCTTCTTGCTGTGATCGTGCTACCCGAATTAATACATTAGAATAAAAAAATAAATCCACACATTCCTTAATATAGTGTTTCTCAACCCTGTTCCTGAACAGGAATTACTTTTTAACCTCTCCCTAATTAAACACACCTGAATCAGCTGATCAGAGCATTAGAAGAAATAAAGGAGACATGTGCCTCCAGGAACGGGGTTGAAAAACACTGCCTTAATGTGTACATGTACATATGTTTGTATTTTAAATATAAAGTCTCTCCAGTAGAGGGCAGTGTATGAATAGTTTATATTGCACTTCATTCTGGTGTTAAAAGGCACATGAAGCACATTTGAGTGTGTGGAGTGATCATTTCCCCAGTGCCAAAGTAACATTTTGATTTGTTAAATAATTTTGCGTACTGTCGTGTCATTTAAATTCAGCTCAGTTGCTTGTAGTTTGAATGGTCCTTCTGGAGGTGGTGTGATGTTTTATTAAATATTTATTTATGCAGTATTTTGTGTGTTTGTTTGTTTTAATAGTCTCTCGGTTTTATGTCTGTGTGGCATTTTTATAATTAAATAGAGTTCATAGCTGAGAGCCACAGAAGCAGATTCTACATTTAACTCGATGGATGATTTGGAAAATGAAAGTTTCAGAAAAGATGGAGGGGAGGGAATCAAGGAAACTGTACATTTCACACTTTTTGTTTGTAGTTATACTTATATATATATTACTTACTATATTAAAAAAATGCCATTTTAGTGTTTTATTGTTTACATAAAAAAATAACTCACTCAAATCTAAACTTTAAAAATTAAATACTATTTTAATTATGTTTTGATTTATTATTTTAATTTATTTAACCTTTAATGTCATACATGAGATTTTTTTATATTTTTAAATGTATATTATATTATTATTACTAGTCTCCTATTCCACCACATCACAAATGTGCTCTATTGGATTTCAGTTTTATATACACACAGTATGTTTTATTTATTTATTCATCTTATTACATATTAAGTTAATAGTACTAGTACTTTGCCTGAATGCCTTAATCCTTCATACATTCATTCATTCATTTTCTTGTCGGCTTAGTCCCTTTATCAATCCGGGGTCGCCACAGCGGAATCAACCGCCAACTTATCCAGCATATTTTTTATGCAGCGGATGCCCTTCCAGCCACAACCCATCTCTGGGAAACATCCATACACATACCCACACTCATACACTACGGAAAATTTTAGCCTACCCAATTCACCTATACCACATGTCTTTGGACTGTGGGGGAAACTGGAGCACCCGGAGGAAACCCACGCAACCACGGGGAGAACATGCAAACTCCACACAGAAATGCCAACTGACCCAGCCAGGGCTAGAACCAGCGACCTTCTTGCTGTGAGGCGAACGTGCTACTCACTACGCCACCGTGGCGCCCAATTCTTCATACACTCTTGAAAAAAAGGTACAGGGGGGTACAAATAATGTTCCTTGAGTAACAGTTTTGTACCTTTGTAATAATTGTACCTTTTATGTACCTCTTATGATACTGTTCTGTGCGTTTTATGGTACAACTGAAGTAAAGGTACACAACTGTTCTCATATAAAAGGTACAAATGTGTTGAACACCTCCTTCTTTATTACAATACCTATGAAAATTAATATGACTGTAAATGCAAAGTAGTTTTATGAGTAATTTCCATAAAAATCAAGAATCATTTAAAATTATGTTTAAAGAAACTTATAAACATTAATTATTAAGTTCTATAATACAATAATTCAAATCAACTGGTAAAACATAAAACTTTAGGTATTGTAAACTAAAGTTATATTAAAGAAAATATTTGGTAAGCATTTTTGACACTGTTAAGATACAAAGTGTCTAGCCAGTGTGGTGGTACCTTTATGGATCATATTTGTACCTTTGATAAAGGTACAATATTGTATCTGTATGTTTTAAAAAGGTACATTTTAGTTTCCCATGGTACAAATCATGTCCTTGAAGGTACAAACTGCAATGGTACAAATTTGTTTCGTCTTAAAGTACAATTCTGTTCCATAAAAAGGTACTGCCACAGTGACAAGGTTTTGTACCTTCTTTAGTACAAAAGTGGACCGTGTTTTCCTGAGAGTGTAGCATAGATTCAATTAGGTACTGGAAATATTCCTTAGAGATTTTGGTCCATATTGACATGATAGCATCACGCAGTTGCTGCAGATTTGTCGGCTGCACATCCATGATGTGAATCTCCCATTCCACCACATCCCAATGGTGCTCTATTGGATTGAGTTCTGGCAACTGTGGAGGCCATTTGAGTACAGTGAACTCATTGTCATGTTCAAGAAACCAGTTTGAGATGATTCACGCTTTATGACATGGGGAGTTATCCTGCTGGAAGTAGCCATCAGAAGATGGGTATACTGTGGTCATCAAGGGATGTACATGGTTAGCAACAATACTCAGGTAGGCTGTGGCATTGACACGATGGTCAGTTGGTACTAATGGGTCCAAAGTGTGCCAAGAAAACATCCCCCACACCATTACACCACCACTGCCAGCCTGAACCGATACAAGGCAGACTAGATCCATGCTGTCATGTTGTTGAAGCCAAATTCTGACCCAAGGACTCGTCCACCTCAAGGTTCGACATGTTGTGCATTCAGAGATGCTCTTCTGCAAACCTCAGTTGTAACAAATGGTTATTTGAGTTATTGTTGCCTTTCTATCAGCTCAAACCAGTCTAGCCATTCTCCTCTGACTTCTGGCATCAACAAGGCATTTGTACCCACAGAACTGCCACTCATTGGATATTTTCTCTTTTTCTGACCATTATCTGAATACCCTAAAGATGGTTGTGCATGAAAATCTGAGTAGATCAGCAGTTTCTGAAACACTCAGACCAGCCCATTGGGCACCAACAACCATGCCATGTTCAAAGTTACTTTAATCACCTTTCTTTCCCATTCTGATGCTCAGTTTGAACTGTAGCAGATCGTCTTGACCATGTCTACATGCCTAAATGCATATATATATTATAACATTTAAATATAACTATAAAATATAACATTATAGTTTCCTATCATATTTTGCATGGCAAATGTCTAACAAATAAAATTGTTGTTTTGTTTATTGTTGCAAACTTCTGGGTCGTATGGCTGCGATTACCTACTCAAATGACTAAATCCACCCCTGAATATATTAACATGTTTTTCATAGAACATATCATTTTTATATAGCATGACAACACCAGTTTATATGTTAACATTAAAAATGTTCTTCATCGTCATTTAAATTTAAAACAAAACTACATCAAATCCATACTAAAATATATTGACATGTTTTTCACTGAAAATATCAATAATTCATTCCATTTACCACAAACATGATCCATACATCTTGGGTAAAATATCTCCTAATTTTATTCCTTTTGCTTTTATCATACACATGGACATGAATCATATTCACAATGATAATTTCTACACTTATTTTGAGTGTCATAACAGATGCCGATTAAATGAATTCATCTATCGCTATCAAATATAAAACCCAACACTTTCCTTCTGCCATTTCTTTGACCATCTGCTCATAAAGATTGAAACTGCCAAGTGTCTCCAAACTCCTTTAGCCTCACAAAGATTAGCATGCTAGTTCTCTAGCATGAAAGCTAACCTGATTAATAAATACTCTGACTTAAGCCACATTTTCCGTTTGATGACAATCATTTATAATTAATTACACTAATAAATTCTCCACACCTTAACAGATTTAGCTACCCCGCTGTCTACCAATTTTCAGTAAAAACGCTGCATGTCACAGCACGCATGTTGCCTGGAGTAAGACTCAAATTAATGACCTTTAGAATTGGAGTCGAACGTGCTAGCTAGCGAGCTAAAGGCCAGGCCTAAAGCTGTGTAGTTGGACTGCGGTTTGATCCTCAAAGGACTCAAATTTGCCTTGACAGCCCAGACAGCATAACTGATGAACCAGCCTCACTCCATTACTAACGCCACGGCCAAAAAAAAAAGTCCTACACTATAGACTGAAAGGCCTTTCCTAGCATAATCCACCTCTAATGTAACCTGATTCTGTGTTCTCTTCACTTTTTCAGATTGATCACATGGTTTAGTTTGTTGA
>CAIGQQ010004613.1:1900765-1916334 GCA_903798035.1 Danio albolineatus | reverse complement strand
AGATCACATTTGTACGATATTGACAAACGGCCATAAACTAAACTAGACTAAACAGTCTAATCTGTAGTGACGAGCCAGCACTGACAATTTAAAATGAGTTTCAGCCAGCCAAAGTGGCTAGTGGGAGTGGCTGTCTAACCTGCCACAACTGAAATCTACCTACATTTGGCGGGCTGGTGGGTGTTCATGTGAAGTCCTGTGTATAGTAGTTGATTTAATTGGTTTGTGCAAGTAACACAAAGTAGCTTTACATTCTTTAATTTTATGCATTTTATTACATTTTCTGTCCATCTATCTATCAATCTGCTTAGCCATTTAGCTATATTGCAGTTCAAATGTTGTAATATCTCTAGTAAATTTTGACATTTTTACAATGTTGTGCAAAATATTTACACTCACCAGCCATGTTATTAGCTACACCTGCCAAACTGTTCGCTAACACAAATTTCTAATCAGCCAATTACATGGCAGCAACTGAATGCATTGACAAGACCAGGGCTTAATTTGTGCCTGAACACGCCAGATCCAGAACCTCTGAAATCGCGGCACCTCATTTTACCAATCGCCCTCCTCCCCAGTCTGCTATTCACTTTCACTTTCTTCACGACTCCCCAACCCTCTTCACTTTCATCTGTGACACCCACACCGTCCTGCTCTTCACTTTTGTCCACGACACCACTTTTTCTCTGGTAACATGCTGGATCTGTTTCCCCGATCTGTTCCGGGACCTCGCAATTCACAAATTGAGAAGACAAACTGCTGCAGTTCAAACCGAGCATCAGAATGGGGAAGAAAGGTGATGTAAGTGTCTTTGAATGTGGCAAGATTGTTGGTGCCAGACTGGCTGGTCCGAGCATTTCAGAAACCGCTGATGTATTAGGGTTTTCATGCGCAGCCATCTCTAAGGTTTACAGAGAACGGTCAGAAAAGAGAAAATATCCAGTGAGCGGCAGTTCTGTGGGCACAAATGCCTCGCTAATGCCAGAGGTTACAGAGAAATGGCCAGACTGGTCCAAGCTAATAGAAAGGCAACAGTAACTCAAATAACTACTCGTTACAACCACAGTATACAGAAGAGGATCTCTGAACGCACAACACGTCCAACCTTGAGGCGGATGGGCTACAGCAGCAGGAGACTAAGAACAGGAAACTGAGGCTACAATTCACACAGGCTGGCCAAAATGTAACACTAAAATATTGTAAAATAGTTTTTGAGTCTCGATTTCTGTTGCGGCATTCAGGGTCAGAATTTGGTGTCAACAACATGAATGCATGGATCCATCCTGCCTTGTATCAACAGGCTTCTGGTGTTGGTAGTGTATTAGGGTGGGGGATATTTTCTTGGCACACTTTGGGCCCATTAGTACCCATCGTGTCAACGTGTGGCATCATGTCAACACCCCAGCCTACCTGTGTATTGTTGCTGACCATGTCCATCCCTTAATGACCACAGTGTATCCATCTTCTGATGGCTACTTCCAGCAGGATGACGCGGCATGTCATATAGCGTGAATTATCTCAGATGGGAGATTCGCATCATGGATGTGCAGCCGACAAATCTTCAGCAACTGCGTGATGCTATCATGTCAATATGGACCAAAATCTGTGAGGAATATTTCCAGTACTTTCCAGTACAGCCACGAAGAAATAAGGCAGTTCTAAAGTCAAAAAGGGATCCAACCCAGTACTAGTAAGGTGTAGATAACGAAGTGGCCAGTGAGTGCGTTTAATAATTTACTTATGGATTGATTTGTTGATTTACTGATTGAGCCAAATAATACAAATCTGAATATATGCAAGCATAATTGAGTAATATGGTATAGAACACCATGGTTTCCTCATTTTCATGTAAATCCATTGACTGCTAAATCCCAGTTGCGGAAATGTGGCAATCTGATGTGGGTTATTTTTTTATTTATTGCTTATTGTGTAATGACACAATTTCTATAAATAATAACTCAACCTTGACATTTCCAGTCGTGGAATGATGATGGTTGACCTGGAAGCGACATGAGTCACAGGTTTTAACATCTTTCTTGCCTCATTATTTCATCAAACTGCCACAAGTTAATACATTTTTTAGACAAAATTGATTGCAGTTCAAAGTAAGCATGTCTATTTTTTCTAATACTCAGCAAAACAAACATGCGATGCAATGAGGTCAAATGATAAGGATAGACAAATATTATATACTGAATTATATGACAGAATATGACTGAATTTTCATTTCTGTTAATTTGTTTTTCAATGTGTGTACTATTCAAATTATTTCAAGATTATTGTTTTGATTTTGATGACTTCATAGTCAACAAAAGCCTGAATACTCTGATTAAACTCTGACTCTGGATGATGTTTATGAGTGATTTCATCTCTGTTAAGTTCAAGAGATGTCACAACAAAACAAAAACAATACAAGTAACAAAGCTAACTTTTTTTTTTTTGGTAATTGATTTCAGTATTTAACTGTAATATGAACTTTCCTACTGTATCAGAATCAGAATCAGAAAGAGCTTTATTGCCAGGTATGTTCACACATACGAGGAATTTCTTTTCGTGACAGAGCTTCCACAGTGCAACAGAATTACAGAGACAGGACAAAAAACAGATAATAAATAAATAAATAAATAAATAAATATATTTGTTATTAAATAATTTTATTTATAAAATTATTAAATAAATAAATAATTTTATAGTGTAGGACATTATGCACTATGTTACTGCATTTTAAAGTTGCATTGTGGAAAATAACTCTATTTTACAGTAAAGATATAGATGCAATTATGTAAATACAAATGAAGCAAGATAAATGCTGCTGTAAATGTAAATGCAGTAGTTTTGCTTTAATTGATTTACAATTAGTTAAAGGCAAACCTCTGCCAGTACTTTACTGTAGATTCTACAGGAAATTATTAATAGTGTAATTTTTTGTGTGATGCTATTTTTTGAGCAATCAACATTAAATAAGCTTCTAAATTAAATTGACAAAGAGGCTACGGTTTAAAAAAAAAAAAAAAAAAACCTATAGTATATAGTTATATAGTATTTATATAGTACTACAATACCTGACAAAAGTCTTGTCGCCTATCCAGGTATTAGGAACAACAAATAATAACTTGAATTCTAGTTGATCATTTGGTGTCAGAAGTGGCTAATATGAAAAGCAAAGGCCTCTAGATTATTCATATGTGCAGTGGAAAAATACTTAATATTGTGTATGACTCCCATGAGCTTGGAAGACTGCATCCACACATGTCTGCAATGACTCAAATAACTTGATAATAAAGTCATCTGGAATGGCAAAAAAAGTGTTCTTGCAGGACTCCCAGAGTTCGTCAAGATTCTTTAGATTCATCTTCAATCCCCCCTCCTTCATCTTACCCCAGATATGCTCAATAATGTTCATGTCTGGTGACTGGGCTGGCCATTCCTGGAGCACCTTGACCTTCTTTGCTTTCAAGAACATTGATATGGAGGCTGAAGTATGAGAAGGAGCGCTATCCTGCTGAAGAATTTGCCCTCTCCTGTGGTTTGTAATGTAATGGGCAGCACAACTGTCTTGATACCTCAGGGTGTTGATGTTGCCATCCACTCTGCAGATCTCTCGCTCGCCCCCATGCTGAATGTAACCCCAAACCATGATTTTTCCATCACCAAACTTGACTGTTTTCTGTGAGAATCTTGGGTCCATGCGGGTTCCAATAAATCCTCTGCAGTATTTGTGATGATTGGGATGCAGTTCAACAGATGATTCATCAGACAAATCTACCTTCTGCCACTTTTCCAAATGATTAACTAGAAGTCAAGTTATTATTTGTTGCTCTTACAACTAGGATCGACAACAATGCTTTTGTCAGGTAGTATACAGTACTTATAGTAATGGATGAAAAATGGAACTGTCAGTAAAAGGTTTGTAGTTAACAATCATGATTCCCCATACACTGAAGAAAGAACAATTATTGGATTTTTTTTCCTCCCGTAGGTAACAAGGTTAAATCCAGTCAACACTAGTTATCAGGTTGTGTTCTTTATGCTACGGTTGCCAAAACATTTCTCTCTCGCAAAAAGACAAAGTGGGGTTTATTTATAAACTAATTTTGAGAGGATCACGTGCTGATGATTGAACACAGCTGGTACCTCATCAGCTCCGCATATTGCACCAATCAGACAAATCCTTACACACTATAAATTACCAGAGCTTTCTACTCCGGTCATCTTCGTCTTGAAGAATCCCCCCTTCCACCCCAGCTCCTCCTTCTCCTATAGGGCGGCACAGTGGCTAAGTGGTTAGCACTGTTGCCTCACAGCAAGAACACCACTGGTTCGGCCTCTCACCAAGCCAGTCGGTGTTTCTGTGTGGAGTTTGCATGTTCTCTCCGTGTTCGCGTGGGTTTTCCCCAGGTTCTCCGGTTTCCTCCCACCATCCAAAAAACATACTACATAAGTAAATTGACTACTTTTAAATAGCATCTCAAAGCAACTCTAGTTAAGATATATCTCAGCATGTTCACAAGCGGGGGGAGCTCTCGAGACTTACCTTAGCTCAAACTCTCCTCTCGCTCTTTAAACAGGAGGGAGCCCCGGGCTCAAGGATATTCTGAGCTAAGTGTGAACTCTTGAAATGCTGGTTCGAGCCTCAGCTGGGTCAGTTGCCATCTCTGTGTGGATGTTCTCTTCTTGTTTGCGTGGGTTTCCTCTGGGTGCTTCGGTTTCACCCACAAGTCCAAAGACATGCGGTATAGGTGAATTAGGTAAGCTAATAGTGTCTGTAGTGTATGTGTGTGAATTAGAATGTGCCGATGTTTCCCAGTGTTGGGTTGCGGCTGGAAGGGCATCCGCTGCGTAAAACACATGCTGGATAAGTTGGCTGTACATTCCACTGTGGCGACCCCAGAATAATAAAGGGACTAAGCTGAAAAGAAATCGAAAGAATGAATTAATCAAGTACAATTGTCTGACAAGTGCGTCTCTTATTAAAAGAGTGAAACATCAGTTATGCCCACATCCGAGAAAGGAATTTAGCAGTGTTCTTTGGTGAGGAGAAAAGCAGTCACTACTTTTACACATTTACTGTATCTACGTGAATGTGTAGTACAGAATATCAGAGAGGATTTGGTACAGCTTACTTTTTGTGGGAATCCAGCAATTGACTCTGATTGAACCCCAAAAATGGGCTACTTTTATTCCTTGTGGGCACGTTTTGAGTTGTCATTGAGCTGGAAATGTTTCTTGAATCTGGCAATCCTGAACACACACATCATCTTTCTCAAGTCACAAATAGAGCTAAACTGCTCTGGTAATGTGACAACTTACACTAACTCTGTTACTCTCCACATATCCAATTGAGGCCCTTTGTGTTTTCCATTTTATTGCAGAATATCCTTTCGAAAACAGTAGCATTTTGTTGCACCCAAATGTTATCAGATGTGAATTATGACCACTGTCATGTGCAGTTTCTAGTTTTCCCTCCAAGTCATAAATCTGAAATGAGGGTCAGTGGTATCTCGCATGTTTAAGTGGCTTTAAGTAAGACAGATGATCCTGTGGTGTTGGTATCTATGGAGCAGATTGTTCTCTACAGCCAATTCTCTGTTTTCTCCCCGAAGCAGGTTTTCATTCAGCGGTTTCTGTCACCTCCGAGACTCGTCTCCTAATGGAGCCGCCAGATCCTCTCATCCGTGTCCTCCTGCTCTCCATTTTAAATCACCATCATTCACCGCGCGTTTACGGCTTTATGCAATTACATGTTATTGGGGGAAATGCTGCGTTCGGATTATTAAAGAAATAGTTCACCCAAATATGTCCAAAACCAATGGTGTTATTCTCCCCAGAATCTCTTTTCCATCCGTTTATTCAGCACTGTACAAAATGCTGGGTTCTTTCACAATTCCTTCATGTTGACCCAACACAAAATAAGCAAAATTTAATGTTTTTTTTTTTTTTTTTGCAAATTTAAGAAGACAACAATTAAGTTGTCCTCAAAAAAAACTGAATAATTCTACTGATTTGACTTTAAGTAGTTTAAACAACCAGCCAAACTCTTTTTTTGAGTGAAAAATGGCTTAAAGTTTGTGTAAAAGTGGTGTTGTGCAAAAAAAATAAAAAATAAATAGAAAAAAATCTAAATTCAAAGCTTATTAATTGAGAAATGTTAGTTGAGATGTTTTGAACTCTGTTATGAGGTTTAGGACATGTATAAATACTAAGGGTACATTCACACCTGCCATATTTAGTTCAGGTGAATCGCACTAGAGTTCATTTTCCCTCTTGGTGCGGTTGGTTTGGCAGGTGTGAACGTGGCAATCGCACTCGAGTGCACACCAAAAAAAGCATACCGAGACCTACTTGAAGAGGTGGTCCGGTACGCTTTCAAACGAACCCTGGAGCGTAGGGATGGGCGGATCGATCCTGAAGTATGGATATATTCGTTACTGGGAATGGATTAAAAGGATCGATTCTTAAGTAAAAGTATCAATCTTTTCTGTTTTTTTTTTTCTTACTGAGTGATCAGAGATTTTGAAATATCTAAATATTTATAGGGCCGCATATTATATAAATATTTGCTTAAATAGGAACACGAATGGGAACTATAATATTCTTCCGCTGTATCTCCGCTGATAGGTCAGTATTATCTCATGGCACAGTGGTACAGACACCACACACACTCAGCGCGGGTTGTAAAACTTGAGAGCGGAGCTGTCAACATCATGACTGAACAAAAATGAAGTATAATCTGGAGTTATCGTGAAAGTAATCAGCTAAAGGGAAAAAAAAAATCAACATTCTGTTGTTCCTCCACAAAAACCTGGAAACTGATTAAAATCAGAAAGAACAAATGAATATTACAACTTAACTTTGAGATTCAATCCAAAGTTCTGCTGCTTTGACCTTTAAATAAGGTGAAGAAATCCAGTTGTGCAGTTATATATGGTGTAGGGAAAACGTAGCGAAAAACATTACCAGATGGATAGTTGGTAGTATTTCTGGAAGATGACCATGTCGTAATTTAGCTAAATTAATTCACGTCTCCTCCTAACACCTTCAACGATTGCAATGCATGAAAACATTGTTTTCCAGCCACAGCTGCCCTTCATGCTCGAAATGTATAGTTTGTCTAAAGTGATGTTTGTAAACTATATAGCAGAGATCACCAATCTTGGTCCTGGAGGTCCCTTGTCTTGCAGGGTTTAGCTCCAACTTGCCTCAAAACTCCTGCCTGGATGTTTCAAGTATACCTAGTGAGAGCTTGATTAGCTTTAGCATTTCCCGCATGTTAATTCTGACCAATTAAAAAGCAGTTCAGGAAATACATTCAATAACATCTGGCCAATGAGGGGCATGGAGTTTGTCACATGACTGCATTTTGGTTCTTTTTCACCTGGTTCAGACCAAAGCAATCAGTGTTGTGTGAATAGGACCCAAAACAAATGTATCATATTTGTTGCACTTGGTCTGGACCAAATGACCCGAACCACAGATGTGAAAGCACCCTAATTGAAGTTATTTGGGATTATTTGTGTGATGTTATTTTTTAAGCAACCAACATTAAATAAACCTAATTTTCTGTCGCCTCACAACAAGAAGGTCGCTGGGTCACGAAACACCAAAACACATTTTTTGGGCTGTTGACAGTCATATATGTGTCCCACGCTGCTAAGAACACTATTAAGACACATATATTTAGCTAAAAAGTGAAAATGAATGCTGCGTCATGCCGATTAGATCCTTGAGTGTATGTCAGCGTGGCGAGTTGACATCTGTACCTGCGAGTGCATCGTGACATCTCTGAGTGTGCAGTTTTAATTCATGAGATAGACTTGGTTCAAACCAATCAGTGCGCTCTACTGTGTATGTGGTGCAACTTCATTAATATGCATGATATCTTCGAAGAGTGTTTTAACCTGTTACAGTGTTCAGACGGCAGAGATATGCCATGCTGTGTCGCCAAAACAATTGCAGGAATGAGAATTGTTTGGAGACACAGGTTGCCAATGTTGTGTTTATGTGCTGCAACGAAGCTTTGTTTTCATTTCCCCACTATGCGAGCGCAGCTAGAGTCACGTATGGACTACAGTGCAGTCGCACGTGGCAGAAATGCGTTTGTAAGAAACATTTTTTACCCGAGAGCTTTTCACATCTGGAAATGGTGAAATCCGGATTTGCCGCTCATCTCCTTTTAAAAAATATGCGGCTCCAGTTCATGTTGATTGTCCTGTCTCCTCAGATTGGTAAGCAATCAGTGCTCTTTGTTTGTTTATTCAGATGGCAAAGTTCGTATCATCAGCAGTGCTCTTTCAGTGTTTAAAGACAGACCTTAGTCAAAGTGATTTGAACTGTTACTGAGTTTACAATACGTTAATATCACACCCACTTTCCTGAGCTTTTCCAAACTAGAGGTGTGAAAACACTCTGCTGAGACAGGGGGGTTTCGTGGCCCTTTAAAATGACAACATTTATAGTGCGCCAGAATAAGTAACGAAATTGAAGAATGGAGCTTTCAGTAAATGGTTTGTAGTTTTACATGCAGACAACACCACCACATTACAACCACACAGCATCACAATTTGCCTTAAACTGAGGTATTTTTATGAATAATTTTCAACTCACAAATATCAGTCCATGTCTGTACAAACACTGTAAGAAATACACAAATCTTCTAAATTATATTGACAACATTTATAACATGTCATGCAGTAATGAGTAACAGCACTGAAAAGTTGAATTGACCAACACAATCTCACAGCAATTCAAAACAATGTGTTTAAGTGGCTAATTCGTATAAATTCATATGATTCTCATCCCCTAAATCAGCGATCACCAATCTCGGTCCTGGAGGTCCGGTGTCCTGCAGGGTTTAGCTCCAACTTGTCTCAAAACACCTGACTGGATGTTTCAAGTATTCCTAGTGAGAGCTTGATTAGATGTTCAGGTGTGTTTGATTAGGGTTGGAGCTAAAATCTGCAGGACACCGGACTTCCAGGAACAAGTTTGGTAATCCCTGCCTTAAATGGTTGGACTTAGAGGTGGGGTTTGGTGCCATACCTCCTTTTTAAAATTTTACATTTTTTTAAGACTGAACTCTTACAAATTCTTACAATTAGCCACTGAACTGACAAAACATAAAATAGCTACGTTTAACCAATAGTTAATTAATAGTTTACGTTTTTCAGGCTGAATTGATAGCAGTAACTTGCTTGGGATTTTGTAGTTATTGATTAACTTATTATTAGAGGCATCTTTATTAATTAAACTAGTCTCAATAACTTCCAATAAATTGAAAATGTATTTTCTTAGATAACAGGGTTGAATGTGAACAAGCATATATCACTGCAAACTTCCTATTACCCTCCCAAAAATATACATTTTATTTATTCCACTTAATTTTATTACGAACTCAACCTTTAAACATGGTTTCTAGCAATGTTTGCAAGAGTAAACTTTCAGCTCAAAGCTTTACGGTCTATTTATAGTCGCATTGAGTTAGAAAGAGAATGAATACAGACTAACCTGGATGAGCGTGAAGAGTTTGAATAGGAAAATGGTCACGGAAGAACATCTGAGAGCACTTTCTGTGGTAGTGTTACCAAAGCCTGGGTTTCTTCCATTCATACTGCCGATGTTGTCATCCACATGTCACTTTGATATGACAGTTTCAGGCTGACTGTGGGGGAAAAAATAATACTTGAGCTTTGACAACAAATCAAAATAAATAGCATGCTTGCAGTTGCATGCGTTAGCGGTGTAAAATTGAATATTTGGGCCCAAAAGTAACTACAAATTCAGGTGGTATGACTAAAATCAAATATTTTTTTCTTTTAAGGTATTTATTTATTACATATTAAAAAAATTATTATGGGCATTTGCAAGGAATTTTAAGTAGTTTATTTTGCTTATAATTTAACTCTGTTACCAAAATAATCCCATATTACCACTGTGATAAATGTTTTTGGATGCATTTTCATAGAATTGTATATAAATTAAGCTTCCAAAGGACAAGGAAAATCCATTTATTCAACTTTTTATCAATTTATTTAATAATAAAGTCATTATAACAGAAAATGAAATGAGATTTATTTAGTTTTTTTTACTTTCTGCCATGGCAAAACTGTTAATTTGTTGGTGTTAGAAATGGAATAAATGTAATCATAGACTTAAAATCATGGAGTAACACGATTGATAATGTAAGCTTTTATTGTCACAATCACCAGCGATCAAACCATCAGAGATCGCTGGTACACAAACACACACACACCAAAAAAGAACTACAAATCTGCTTCACCTTCTCCAAGTCACCATTTGATTACACTCCCACAGCTGATGCTGCTCATGAACTGATTACCTGGACTATGATGTCACCACACAAGCACACTGTCAGGGCTGAGTCTTGTCTACTGTTTCAGTGACACTACAATGCGTTTTCCTTTGTCTGACTTTTCCGTGTTTTAGATGCCTGCCTTGTATATTTTTTTATTTCTGTCTGCTGCCTGCCTCGGACCATCTGCCTGCCCACTGACTACGATTCTGGACTGTCTGTATACATCTGTTTGCACCTGTTGACCATTGCTTTCCTGACCTCGCTAATAAACCTGAATTTGGATCCGCACTTCTGTTGTCAGTGTCATTCCCCACGTTACATTTATCTTTTAATGAAAGAGCCACTACGAAATTTAACCAATTTTAATGTGTGTTATTGTTAGTGTATGCTATTGATTATGTTAGTGGCACCGCTGTTTTAGCTCATTGACTTCCATTATAATATTTTTTGATTGCAAAGCCTCGACACAAACAACAGAAATTACAGTGTGTGTGCATAAATTGCAGTGTGTATGCATTATGTTCTGACAGCTGAGGAGCTTATTTTGATTTTCTCAGACATATAGTGCATCCGGAATTGAATACACTGCATCCAAAATAGTTTGCTGCTCTGAAAGGTTCAATGAAAACTGAAAAACAGTAGGCTAAGCTGGTTTATTAAATTGTTCATTCATTTGTTCATTTTCTTTTCGGCTCAGTCCCTTTATTAATCTGGGGTCGCACAGTCGCCAAAAAAGATGTTTTGAAGAATATTGGAAACCTTTAACCATTAACCATCCATAATGTTTTTTTATCCATATTATGGAAGTCAATGGTTACCGGTTTTCAACATTCTTCGAAATATCTTCTTTTGTGTTCGACAGAATACCTGTAATCATTGGCTATCCGTAGTACTGGTCATTAATTAACCACTCTTTACTTGTCTGAGTTTATTCTGTCAAACACAAAATAAGATGTTTTGAAGAATGTTGGAAACCTGTAACCATTAACCATCCATAATGTTTTTATTCATATTATGGAAGTCAATGGTTACCGGTTTTCAACATTCTTCGAAATATTTTCTTTTGTGTTTGACGGAATCCCTGTAACCGTTGGCTATCCATAGTACTGGTCATTAATTAACCACTCTTTATTTGTCTGAGTTTATTCTGTCGGACACCAAAGAAGATGTTTTGAAGAATGTTAGAAAGCTGTAAGCAATGACTTCCACAGTATTAGTTATTTCCACTATGGAAATCAATGGTTACAGGGTTTCAACATAATTAACCGCCAACTTATCCAGCACTCAGCGGATGCCCATCCAGCTGCAACCCATCACTGGGAAACATCCATACACACTCATTCACACACTGTCACATCCTGTCTCCTGTGTGTGTTTGTTGTTGTCATGTGACCTCCACCTGTGTCTCACTCCTGTTTGTTATCAGTTCTATAATGTTCCTGTGGGTTTATAGTATTTGGTTTCATTCAGTCTTCATCCGGTATTGCCAAGTTGATGTCTGTCTTCACCCCATGTTCTTCCAGTGGTCTTCCTTGTGAGTAATTGTGAACAAATAAACGTGTTTTGATAATGCTGAGATCCTGTGCTTTCCTATTGTGAACGCAGGCTTGATACTAGTGGTGGTTAAAGCGAGGCTTCATGAAACAATGAAACAGTCGAAGCACCGCTTCAGCACTGAAACAGTCGAAGTCAATTCGCCAGGTTTCGAAATGCATCTGAACTGATCGATTATTTGAATCGCTTTACTCACGTGACCTGGTGTTTCGAAACACTTTAGTCACGTGATCTGGTGTTTCAAAACACTTTAGTCATGTGACCTGGTGTTTCGAAACACTTTAGTCACGTGACCTGGTGTTTCGAAACACTTTAGTCACGTGACCTTGTGTTTCGAAACACTTTTGTCACGTGACCAGGTGTTTCAAAATCCTTTAGTCCCGTGACCAGGTGTTTCGAAACACTTTAGTCACCTGACCTGGTGTTTCGAAACACTTTAGTCACATGACCTGGTGTTTCAAAACACTTTTGTCACGTGACCAGGTGTTTCAAAACCCTTTAGTCCTGTGACCTGGTGTTTCGAAACACTTTAGTAACGTGACCTAGTATTTCAAAACACTAGTCATGTGACCAGGTGTTTCAACACACTTTAGTCACCTGACCTGGTGTTTCGAAACACTTTAGTCACCTGACCTGGTGTTTCTAAACACTTTAGTCACGTGACCTGGTGTTTCGAAACACTTTAGTCACATGACCTGGTGTTTCAAAACACTTTTGTCACGTGACCAGGTGTTTCAAAACCCTTTAGTCCCGTGACCCGGTGTTTTGAAACACTTTGGTCATGTGACCCGGTGTTTCGAAACACTTTAGTCACATGACCTGGTCATGATCATGCTTCGGTGCCGTGTTTCGAAACACTTGCGCTTACGGATGGCGTCAGCCATCCCTACTTGATACACACATACACTACGAACAATTTTGCTAAAAAAATTCACCTATACCACGTCTTTAGACTTGTGGGATAAACCAGAGAACCCGGAGGGAACTCTAGCCAACATGGGGAGAACATGCAAATTCTACACAGAAATGCCAACTGACCCAGCCGAGGCTCGAACCAATGACCTTCTTGCTGTGAGGTGATCACTGCCCCACCGCGATGCCCTTTTAAAAATTGTTAATGATGTTGTTATTATTATTATTATTATTATTATTATTATTATTATCATCATCATCAAAACAACAACAACAACAACATTTATATTTTACCTGTAATGCTTTAAGGGCGCCACAGTGGCCTAGTGGGTAGCACATTCGCCTCACAGCAAGAAGGTTGCTGGTTCGATCCCCGGCTGGGTCAGTTGGCATTTCTGTGTGGAGTTTGCATGTTCTCCCCGTGGTTGCGTGGGTTTCCTCCGGGTGCTCCGGTTTCCCCCACAGTCCAAAGACATGTGGTACAGGTGAATTGAGCTAAATTGTCTGTGGTGTATGTGTGTGAATGAGAATGTATGGATGTGTTTCCCAGAGATGGGTTGTGGCTGGAAGGGCATCCGCTGCGTAAAACAAATGCTGGATAAGTTGGCGGTTCATTCCGCTGTGGCGACCACGGATTAATAAAGGGACTAAGCCGAAAAGAAAATGAATAAATGTAATGCTTTACAAGAAAGTCATGGAAATCAAAGTTTATCATCCAAGGAAGTATTTTAATAACAAATTTAATTTTATTATTATTATTATTATTATAGTAACATAATTCAAAAGATTTTTCTCAGACTCATAAATAAAATGAGGAAAGCGAAATGAAATCAGAAAATCAAAGACAAAAATAAAAGCTGGATGTGAAAAGACAGCACCTCTGAGAGTAAACGGTCTCGCTGGGGAGAACATTACATTCTCTTCTCTGATTGTCTGCAAAACAGCAGGAATGTTTATGGCCGTTTTGATTTGCTTCTGGCTTTTTTCTTAGTTGATTGGTTCCATGTAATTCCGATGGAAGCATCAAATTCTTCATAACGCTTTAGATTTTCAGTGGTTAATAAAAAAAAAAGGTCATTTTGTTTGTGACGCATAAGCCATCAGACTCTTCTTTTCTCCAGAGAGCAAAATCTCCAGAGGTGGAGAATAAAGGTCAATACTTTTTCGATTTGGATGGTGAGTACAGCTTGTGCTGGAGTCAAATGGAAAAAACATGTCCTTGACCTGCACATCTGATGTGTGTATGGACGAGGGAATAGCAGATTCATATTTACAGCCGATTCATTCTAATGGTAAGAGATACATCAACAATTTAGCACAGAGTGTTGATATACAGTGCTCAGAATAAGTCAATAAAATTTGTATATGTTTCCTATTTCTCAGTAAATATATTTAATAATTATTTTGAACCTTTAAATTCAAACAAGTATTTTAAAACAAAAATCGCAAACTATAACATTTCAGCTCTGTTATATTAATGTATAGTTTATATACATACGGAAAGTATTCTACGGAAGCGTAGAGCTGCCACCCAGGTAAAAAAAAAAATCTGAGCTTTATCACGTTTGTACAATATAATTATCACGTTCGTACAATATAATATCACGTTTGTACAATATAATTATCACGTTCGTACAATATAATTATCACGTTCTTACAATATAATATCACGTTCGTACAATATAATTATCACGTTATTACGTGAAAACTTTGTTTAGGCTACGTTTACCTGGTTACCGTACCAATCAGAGCGTGAGAAAATGTCTCGTTTTACAGAATTAATTAAGTTCTATTTTATGCTTGGATTGAGACATTGGGAAATTTTGCAGCTACTGATCAGCTTGGACAATGTTGTTATCAGCATGCGGACACTGAGAAGCATGGGGCTGTACAGGAGGAAGACTGAGTCTGATCCAATGGAAGTGGCTGCATTTCTTATTGATCAGCTCGAGACACGGGAGTTACTCGAGATACTATGGAATGTTTTTCCTAACAAAAGGAAAATTCAAATGCCTAAAAGATCAAATGATAAATCAAATGTTCAAACTATAAATCAAATGCTCAAATCCGCAACGCAAATGATGAATCAAATCCTCAAACCGACTCCGCAAATGATGAATCAAATCCTCAAACCGACTCCGCAAATGATGAATTAAAGCTCAAACCGACTCTGCAAATGTTGAATCAAATCTTTAAACTAACACCACAAATGATAAATCAAATCCGCAAACCAACAACGCAAATGATAAATCAAATCTGCAAACTGGCATCGCAAATGGTGAATCAAATCCTCAAACCGACTCCGCAAATGGTGAATCAAATCCTCAAAGGCTTTGAGGCTCCATGGATACAATGCATTCAAGCGGGTTATGTTGTCACTCAGAGTACTGTCCGACATTTACTGAAATATATTGATCCTTATGGTGTTGAGCAAAGACGCAAAAATCGTCTAATCCGACGGATGTTAATCCTGTACCAAATTTCATGTGGCACGTCGACTCAAACTGAAGCCCGAATCTGCTGCAAAATTTCCCCATGTATTAAAATAGAACTTAATTAATTCTGTAAAACGAGACATTTTCTCACGCTCTGATCGCACCAGGTAAACGTAGCCTAAACAATACAGTTTTCACGTAATAACGTGATAATTATATTGTACAAACATGATATTATATTGTACGAACGTGATATTATATTGTAAGAACGTGATAATTATATTGTACGAACGTGATATTATATTGTAAGAACATGATAATTATATTGTACAAACGTGATATTATATTGTAAGAAC
>CAIGQQ010004613.1:1890678-1900755 GCA_903798035.1 Danio albolineatus | reverse complement strand
GAACATGATAATTATATTGTACAAACGTGATATTATATTGTAAGAACGTGATAATTATATTGTACAAACGTGATAAAGCTCAGATTTTTTTTACCTGGGTGGCAGCTCTACGCTTCCGTAGTATTCAGACCCCCTTACATTAAATTTTTTTCTCGTTAATGTTCACACAGCACAGCACAAACACAGAATTGTTGACATTTTTGCATATATATATATACACACACAAGTATTCAGACCCTTTGCTGTAACACTCATATATTTAATTCAGGTGTTCTGCTGTCCATTTCTTCTGATCATCCTTGAGATGGTTCTACACCTTTATTTGAGTCCAGCTGTGTTTGATTACACTGATTGGACTTGATTAGGAAAGCCACACACCTGTCAACATAAGACCTTACAGCTCACAATGCATGTCAGAGTAAATGAGAAATCATGAGGTCAAGGGAACTGTCTGAAGAGCTCAGAGACAGAATTGTGGCAAGGCACAGATCTGGCCATGGTTATGAAAATATTTCTGCTGCACTTAAGGTTTCTAAGAGCACAGTGGCCCCCATAAGACTTAAAATAAAGACGTTTTAAATGACCAGAACCAGAGGCGTCGCTAGGCCCCATTTACTGTACTGTGTTTACATGTACAGTAAAAAATCACCAGTGCCCCAGCAAATGCTTTGAGATACGATTGACTTTATATGCAAGTGTATTTATTAAGAGTGGTAATCCCAGAATAAAGGCATTATTATCTATGCAACCAAACCAACGCTGGTGAAAGCAGTGGTTTAATCAAAAAGCAAACTGAGCATGTGCGCAGAAAAAAAAAAAAAAACATACATGCGTGCCTCACGCACCGCTCCTGCTTGACGCTGACACATTTCTCTACTCCTGGTGTCCCGGTTGTGAACATGCACGCCCAAAAAAATTGCCATGCTGCTCATGCATTGTGAAACTGGCTTATCGGGTTTAAATAATAAAGTTTAAATAATATGGTGGTGATACAATCTTATTTAGACTAAGCATGCACGGCTCCTGCTAGATCTTTGTATGAATACTTAATAAACCTAATTCTCGGCCATGAGTCATGCAGGTCTAAGACAACATTCAACTGATAATTCTATAAAACATCTTTAATTGTATTCTATAGAGCTGTCTAAAGAATTTCATTCTAATTAAATTAATGTTCATGCAAAAGATTTCTTAAATTATCTTAGAATCACTCCAGTTGTGTCTTCCAGTTACATTTATGATCAATTTATGTTATTTATTTAGAATTGTTCATTTATATATATATATATATATATATACATACATACATACATACATACATACATACATACATACATACATTCATTTTCTTTTCGGCTTAGTCCCTTTATTAGTCCGGGGTCGCCACAGCGGATTGAACCGCCAACTTATCCAGCATTTGTTTTACGCAGCGGATGCCCTTCCAGCCACAACCCATCTCTGGGAAACACATTCATACATTCTCATTCACACACATACACTATGGACAATTTTAGCTTACTCAATTCACCTGTACCGCATGTCTTTGGACTGTGGGGGAAACCGGAGCACCCGGAGGAAACCCACGCAACCACGGGGAGAACATGCAAACTCCACACAGAAATGCCAACTGGCCTAGCCGGGGATCGAACCAGCGACCTTCTTGCTGTGAGGCGAACGTGCTACTCACTACGCCACCGTGGCGCCTACATACATACATATATATATAATTTATTTATTTTTAGCTATTTATTTATTTATTTATACTTTTATTTATTTTTGAGGGGGAACTGTGCCTTTGTGTCTTGAAACGCCCCTGACCAGAACCCTTGCTAGTGCTGGCAGTCCAACCAAACTGAGCTATTAGGGAAGAAGAGCCTTGGTGAGAGAGGTAAGGAAGAACCTAAGGAGGGTTGGCTGAGATCCAAAGATGCAGTCGGAAGATAAAAGTTTGAGTCAACCATCACTGCAGTCCACCACCAGTCAGGGTTTAATGGCAGAGTGGCCCGACAGAAGCCTCTCCTACACTAAAAACACATTGAGAACTCCAAGATAGTGAAAAAATAAGATTCTCTGGTCTGATGAGACCAAGATAGAACTTTCTGGCCTCAATTCTAAGCGATATGTGTGGAGAAAACCAGGCATCACCTGTCCAATACAGTCTCAACAGTGAAGGCAGCATCATGCTGTGGGGGTGTTTTTCAGTGGCAGGGACAGAATGACTGGTTGCAATCGAGGGAACGATGAATGCTGCCAAGTACAGAGATATCCTGCACCAAAACCTTCTCCAGGGTGCTCAGTACCTCAGACTGGGCTGAAGTGGCTTCACAACACCTCTGTTACTCTTCTTGAATGGCCCAGCCATGGCCCTGACTTACACCTAATTGAGCATCTCTGGAGAGACCTAAAAATGGCTGTCCACCAATGTTTACCATCCAACCTGACATTACTGTAGAGGATCTGCAAAGAAAGGAGGACTGACAGAGCATCTCCGAATCCAGGTGTGAAAAGCTTGTTGCATCTTTCTCATGGCTGTATTAGATCAAAAGGGTATTTCTACTAAAAACTGAGGAAAGAGTCTAAATACTCCAGGTCCTGTGATATTTCATTTTTCTTTTTGAATAAATCTGCAAAATGTCAACAATTCTGTGTTTCTCTGTCAATATAGAGCGCTGTGTGTACATTAATGAACTGTAGTGATTTAAGCAATTGGCTGCAATATAACAAAGAGTGAAAATTTAGGGGGTCTGAAGACTTTCCGTACACATGTTTGTTTTGTTTTGTTTTCATTTTTTTTTTATGTTTTTTCTTGAATTTTCCTGTTTATTAAAAATGTTTCCCCCCAATATATCAGCTGGACTGTGCATGTGTGTGCGTGTATGTTTTTAAGATTAGTTCCAGTTTTGGGACTAATTTAATGTATATACAGATATATTATTGTAAAGCTTCCTACAGAAAATATTAATTTAAAATGTTACATTTTATTTTCACAAAATGCTACAAAATAAGCAGTTTAAACCTGATTCTTGCTTTGAAAAAATCACAATGTCTTAAAGTACTTTTTAAATAAATTGACATTTTTGTTTACACAAAAGTATGGATTACCTTGTAGATTACAAAAGTGTTTAATTTATATTTTAGCATTTTAGTTTTGAACCATTTATCAGGCAAAGAACCATTATTACTTACTCAAAAATGCAATAAAATGTAAATAAATGAACAAACTTATTCTTACTGTACCTTATCCATAAACTTAATACTCATATTTTTCTTGTTTCAAACCTTTATGTGTTTCTTTCTTCTGTTGGGCAAAGAAGACATTTAGAAAAATGTTGGAAACCTGTGACTTTCATAGTATTTGTTTTTCCTACTACAAAAGTCAATGGTTACAGGTTTCCAGTGTTCTATAAAATAACTTTTTTGTGTTTAACAGAAAAAAAGAAACTCATAAACCTGTGGACCCACTTGAGGATGAGTAAATAGTGAGTAAACATTACTATTTAGGGTGAACTGTCTCTTTAAAGTTACTGTTTATATCGTCACAGTTCAGTTCACGTTGTTAGAGAGGCTTAAGCCAGAGTCTGTGACCGGAAAACAACTGAAAAACAGAAGAAACTTCTCCCCGGTGAATATCTCCCCATCAGATCAGACCGCTGTAGCATCCTCTGAGACACACATCCATCTGTCGCTGGAGCTCCAGCAGTTAACAGGAGAGACGATCTGCTCCACCTGGACCTTAACAACAATAAACACACATTACACGCTTCCAGAAGTCACATTTCTGCCTCAATAATTCTCATTACTTATTATGGCTTTATAACCACACTCACTTTGGTAGACAAAAGTTACTTGTTGTAAGAGTTAAAGTACTTGATAGTTTGTCTTGTTTCATAGCAAATGGGAAATTTAATCAAATCTGTGGTGCATTGCAAAATATCATTAGTCTGTACCTATTTTTCAAGTTACTAAAGGGATAGTTCACACAAAAAAGAAAATGTACTCATTGTTTGCTCACCTTTTACTTGTTTCAAACCTTGCATTGAAAAAAAAAAATACTATAGTAGTCAATGGTTACAGCATTTTTCTAAATATCTTCATGTTCAACAGAAAAGGACAATCATAAAAGGTTTGTAACAAGTAAAGAATGAGTAAATAAATACATCATTTTCAGTTTTGAATGCACTGTCGCTTTAAGTTTCATTTTTTTATTTCGCCACCATTAACAAATATCAAACAACATGAAAAATAAAATAAAATAATAAAATAAAATACAATAAAATAAAATAAAATAAAACAAAATAAAATAAGTGCTAGAACGAACAAACAAACAAACAAACGAACGAACAAACAAACAATTTAATAAATAAATAAAACAAATAAAACAAAAAAATAAACAAATAATTTAATTAATAAAATAAAACAAATAAACCAAACAAATAAATAATTAAAACAAATACATAAGTAAATAAATAAACAACAAATAAATAAAACAAATAAGTAAATAAAAAAAATAACTAAAAAAATAATAATTAACAAGTAAATAAATGTAAAAAATAAAACAAAACAAATACAACAAACAAATAAATAATAATAAAAAATAAGTCAATAAATAAACAAACAAACAAATAAATGAAACAAACAAGTAAATAAATAAATGAATTAATTAATAAAACAAAAAATATACAAATAAATAAACAAATTAATTAATTAATAAAATAAACAAATAAAACAAACAAATAAGTAAATAAATAAACAAATATATGTATATATAAAACAAACAAGTAAACAAATAAATACATAAATAAACAAATAAATAAATATGGATAGGCTTAAGGCTTTCACAAATTTATTTTATAGTATTTTGGAGCAACTGGAGCATAACCATAAATAAATATATGTAGCTTGCATTACAAGTTATTTATAAAACAGCTTTACCAGCTGTTTGGTGTATTTCGGTTGATTTACCACTCAAGTGCTCAAGTGCAGTTTTTTGGCACGAGAAAAACCTTTCCATTTAGAATATTAAAAGGGAGATATCATCGGCCTAGCAAATTTCAAAAGCAGCAAAAAAGAAAAAAGAAGTCAGCTAAAGCAAATCATACTGAAATATTAACCCAGAAAAACACCAATAATTAAAAGAAGACCTAAAGCTTTTTTCTTTAATCATACGTGTAAGTAATTAAGTTTTAAAATAAAATAATACATTAATTAATTAACATATAATATATATAATATACTGGAAGGCTGAAATCCATGAAGGAAGAAGGGGGAAATAATTATTTAATGAATCCCATTGGTGAGAGTCTTTAGCTGAGGGATTTTAGAAAGATCAAAACAACAGTGCATATGTTTTACAATTAAATTCGTCCTCTGGTTTGTCCATTAAGTCTCTATTTTAGTTATCACATGATCTGCTCTTTTGATCCTTTGCTTTGTAATTTGGAACGTATTTGGTAAATGTCTTTTTTCTTCTTCTTCTATTATTGGATGCAGTTTTTTCTACTCAGTTGTGCTCTCATAAGTATTCAAAATGTATGCGCATCTTGATGTTTCCATTTAGGATTTTTTTTTATGCAATATTCCAAAGTGATCATCAAATATAGCTAGAAACACAGAGAGTGTTTGGCACCAGTTCAGTATCAGTGATTGTGTCAAACATGTTCTAATAAGTCTGAAATAAAACCGTGTTTTCAAATTCATTCTCAAAACTCACCCACAATTTGCTCAGTTTGAGGCAACAAACCCAAAACCTTATTGTTCCAGTAAACTCAGTAAGTCCAAAATCCTGTGGACTTGCGGGTCAAAAATAACATTGGCAGCATTTTAACAAGAAATTTAATAAGCCTAAAGAAAATTTGTTTCTTTAATCTTGAAGTTACATTTTCTAAAATAGACACCAACATTAGAAAAAAAAACATGAAGGTTGTACAAATTTAGGGTAAAAAGGTTGTCCTTTGGGTAAATTTTGCCCATTTATATACCACAAAAGCTACTGGGATACAAATGTACAGTATACATCCAAACACACACAATAAGAATCTGCCATGTTAACCTTTATGAATACTGTCTTGCTAAAAACTTATGCAGATACATATAGCATTATAAAATACACCCCTCAGTCAAAAATGAGTGTTGTCCACTGATTAAACATTGATCAAAAACTCCACACTGATGAGAAAACACCTACACTGACAAAGTTTGTAATGAAGATGAACTAGTTTTGTTCATGCAAAATACATTTGAGACTTGAGGAATGAAATGTAGCTGCTTTATTTTAGAGGTAGTGACCGCGGGTCATTTTGACCCAAAGGACCAATAGTGTATACAGAATTCTAAGACCACACAAAAACTAAGAACAAAACCACAATCAACAGTACACTAACTGATATTTATTCCATATCTACACCTGCTAATAGTCTGATAACTTTTCAGGACACGCTGCAATCATGAAAGACGGTAGTTTCACTACAACCCTTGAGGTCAATTATCGATCTGTTGCATGTCCACGGTCTACATCTGCAAACCGTTGAGCGGATTTGGCAGAAGTACACCACAATACCAATTTACAGAGAAATTGCCATGATCGACACAATTCCCCTGAGCGCGCGATGTCTGTATTCTCTCCAGATTTCAATCTCACGTTGCATCTGCGACCGCGGCACTCGACGGAGTTAAGAGGTAATGATCACTCATTTGTCCGGACCCGTGTGGCGAATCTGGCAGATTGCATGTTGACAAACATCGACACGGGGAATAGATTTCAATCTCAATGGTCGGAGGCTGAAATCCATCAAGGAAGAAGCGGGCACGTCTGAGAGGAATGGCTGTCTGGGCTCTATAGGCGTGGAGGGCTCTCAAATGGCCCGTCTGCATTTGTATTCTGCTGCTGTCGCTTTCACTTCAGTCTGCTTGATGTGTCTTCATGGTTACAATTACTTCTTCTTTTTTTCCCCGTTTTGATCATTGGCTTTGCTGTCTGTGTGGCTGATAGCTTGTTTGTCTACTATCGTTTATGTAGCTCGAATGCTCCATGGCTAATTTACTGAACAGGCAAATGGGATTTACCTATTATATAATTGGCTGGAGAACCAACACACTGTAAAGAGACTAAGCCGCAAAGAAAATTACTGACTGACTGACTGACCAACACACTGTAAAAAATGTAGGGTTTCACACAATTCCTTCATGTTGTCCCGACACAAATTGATTTAACTTAATCGTTGTTACAAATTTAAGTGAATTGAACATAAGGCAAGGCAAGGCAAGTTTATTTATATAGCACATTTCATACACAGTGGCAATTCAAAGTGCTTCACATAAACAGATATAAAATTGAAGTATAAGAAAATAAAAACAAATATTAAAAAATCTGATAAAAAACAGATTAAAATGAGTTAAAACAAGTTATAAAAGAATAAAAAAGAAAAGAAAGACACAGTAGTGTGATCTGTCGGATGCAGCACAGTGCTCATTCAGTGAAGGCACAGCTAAACAGATGTGTTTTCAGTCTTGATTTGAATGTGTCTAATGTTGGAGCACATCTGATCATTTCTGGAAGCTGATTCCAGCAGCGAGGGGCGTAATAGCTGAATGCAGATTCACCCTGCTTTGACAGAACTCTTAGAATTTCTAGTTTATATGATCCTAAAGATCTGAGTGATCTATTAGGTTTGTATTCAGTGAGCATATCTGTAATGTATTGAGGTCCTAGGCCATTTAGTGATTTATAGACAAGTAGTAATACTTTAAAATCTATTCTGAATGTAACTGGGAGCCAGTGTAAAGATCTGAGGACAGGTGTGATGTGCTCTAATTTCCTGGTTCTGGTCAGAATCCTGGCCGCAGCGTTCTGAATGAGCTGCAACTGTCTGACTGTCTTTTTGGAAAGGCCAGTGAGGAGCCCATTACAGTAATCCACCCTGCTGCTGATAAAAGCATGAACAAGTTTCTCTAAGTCTTCACTGGAAACAAAGCATCTAATTCTTGCAATGTTTTTGAGGTGATAGTATGCTGATTTAGTTACTGCTTTGACATGACTGTTGAAACTGAGATCTGACTCCAGAGTCACACCAAGATTCTTGACCTTATTTTTCGTTGTATGACCCTTAGAGCCAAGGTACACCTTGAGAACCTCATCTCTGTTCCCAAATGCAATGACTTCAATTTTCTCTTTGTTTAACAGAAGAAAGTTTTGGCACATCCAACTGTTAATTTCATCAATGCATTGGCAGAGGGTGTCAATGGGGCAAGTCATTAGAAAACAACTAAGTTGTCCCAAGCAAAACTTAAGAATTCAATGTTGGCTCAATTCATATAAAATTAGTAGTTAAAACGAGCCACAAAGGTAATTTTTTGAATGCATCCTTCTGGATGGTCCTGAACATAAGAAAAATAGAAAAAAATAACATAGGACAAATATAGACATAGTTATTTACTGATCATGACTTATGTCATGTCATAAACATTTTAATATCAATATTAATAATAACAATAACATTGCGTATTGTTATATATAAATTCCTAAAATTAGAAAGTCTTACTTCTTTTAGTTTGGGTAGAATTTGAAAGCATTTATTTATTTATTTAAGCTATTTATTAAAGCTAATTGCCATTATTAAAGTGCAATTTATATATAAATTGGTCTGAGTATTTCAGAAACTGCTGATCTACTGGGATTTTCACCTCTAGAGACTAGAGAATTGTCAGAAAAAGAGAAAATATCCAGTGAGCGACAGTTCTGTGGGCGCAAATGCCTTGTTGATACCAGAGGTCAGAAGAGAATGGCCAGACTTGTTCGAGTTGATAGAAAGGCAACAGTCACTCAAATAACCACTAGTTAAAACCGAGGTATGCAGAAGAGCATCTCTGAATCACAACACGTCCAACCTTGAGGCAGATGGGCTACAGCAGCAGAAGACCACACCGGATGCCACTCCTGTCAGCTAAGATCAGGAAACTGAGGCTACAATAGGCACAGGCTCACCAAAATTGAATCATAGAAGATTGGAGAAATGTTGCCTGGTCTGATGAGTCTCGATTTCTGCTGCAACATTCAGATGGTAGGGTCAGAATTTGGCATCAACAACATGAAAGCATGGATCCATCCTGCCTTGTATCAACGGTTCAGGCTGGTGGGGGTGGTGTAATGGTGTGGGGGATATTTTCTTGGCACACTTTGGGCTCATTAGTACAATTGAGCATCGTGTCAACATCACAGCTTACCTGAGTGTTGTTGCTGACCATGTCCATTCCTTTATGACCACAGTGTACTCCTCTTCTGACTACTTCCAGCAGAATAATGTGTCATGTCATAAAGTGCTAATCATCTCAGACCGGTTTCATGAACATTACGATGAGTTCACTTTACTCAAATGGCCTCCACAGTCACCAGCACCTTTGGGATGTGGTAGATTCAATACATGTTTTATTCTAAATTTTTGTTTTAATCTAAGTATAATTTGTCAATTCGATAATATATTATTTTGAATGAAAACCTGAAACAACACTTTATGAAAAACTATTTTTCAGTGTATTGAAAACATAAACACATAATTCTTGTGGGGCTCATAAACGTACAGCTAAATATAACAATAAACATCTCTATATTATTTTCATGGTGGGGTCATTGAAAATATTTACAGGGCAGATAAAATAAAAAATCTGAACTCAGCAGAAAGAAACTGTTATTGCTCAACTCTTTATAAAACAGATCACACTTCCTCTGCTCTTTTCTAGCCTTGCCATGAAAGTGAAATGAAGTGCATGTGGTAAATATGCAATTCATCTCTCTCTCTTTGTCATTAACATCAATGAAAAAAAACCACACCTGTGATCATTAGATCTTCACACTCGTAAAGCGCTTGAAGGATGCCAACAGTTGAGATGAAACCACACATATAAAATTCACAAAGTATCTTTTTATGCCTCTCGATCACTGTATTATGCAAATACGGTATTATTATTTCATGTTAGGGGTGTAAATATGAAACAGAGAGTGTGCATGTCGTGTTTTGTTGTTCCTGTTGCAAACAGGAATGTTGAATGCATTATGTGGCAAGATCATCATTGCTATGGCAAGCC